>JBDJHY010000102.1:20959479-20969910 GCA_039654485.1 Withania somnifera | reverse complement strand
ACACTATTAAAAATAAAATAAGAGAACTAGACACTATACACAAACAACACCACATAAAAAGACAAAAATTGAGATAATATTTTCTCTTTCAATTGTGGTAGGTATCATGCATGTCTGTAGATTTAAATAACTCGGACAGGAGAAAACAGCTCCTCCAATCGTAAGATAGATCATGTTTTCAAGGCCAGCTTCATTTATTCATGTCACTGTTACCAAGCAAAGTAATAGACCTTTTTTTCTCATAATTGTGGCGTCCGAGCCAACTTTCGTGCACCTCGACTAAATCCACAGGATAATTGCCCCCTCCTACTAACAACAGATATCAGGTAACTCTGTCCACAAAGGTTAGGACAAATGCGAAGAATCACCTAGTGTTTTTTGTCTCGGCTGGGATTTGTACCTGACACCTCAGGTTCTCAACCCATTTCATTGAACACTAGGCCACACCCTTGACGACCTATCAAACAACTTTATCATGCACAATACTTCTCCAGTTATCAAACAACTTTTCCAGATAAACAACAAAGACAATGTAATCCTACAAGTGAAAAAAAAAAAAACTCTGCACCACCTACAGATGATCAACGTATCCTCTGCTCAATCACCAAACATCTGGCCTAAAAGTTGACATTGCAGGTAGAAAGAAGGATTGGAGATAATGACTAACCAAATTAGCTAGAATTAAGATGCAAGGGTGGCATTCAATTCTCAAACATTAAATTTTAATATGGTATCAAGGGAAGAAAGATGTCAAGCAATGTGTTTTCAGAATGAGGGGCTTGCAATTCATGGATATATATATACAATATTACCTGAAGAGTCCAAATGCCCTTGGGACCACGAAAATCAGGTATACCACAAGAAGTGGATATTCCTGCTCCTGTAAACACCACTAAATGCTTACTCTGTAGAAGAGACAAGTTAGAACGGGTTACTTCTAAAGAGAAAAGCTATATATGGCATCGCTAAGACAAAACTATAAGGACTCACTTTTTGTATCATCACGGCAAGTCTCTCAATCTGCGAATGTATTAAAAAGATCAGCATAGTCAGAAACAGAAAAATAAAGTGATTCTTCCATTTATTAAACAGAGCTTTGATAAGCAGCTGAAAGAAGTTTGATGATTCTCCAGCACCAGTAAGTACTGATTTTCCAGAAAACCTTAAACAGCATAATAGATAGAAATTACAGCAGGAATCTAAATATTCCGCTCAAAATCTAAGACTTCTTTCCTTTATTATTAACAAGAAGATTTCACTTTAACGTGAAGACAACAAGAGACTGTATTTGTGTTGTAGAATTCTATCAAAAACAAAACAACAGTATGGGACAATTGGAAATTGTGACGATGACAGAATGTTATTTGAAACAAATGAGATATACCTTCCAAAAGAATTAAGTTCATTTTTGTTGGTCTACCTAGACCACAGATAACGAAAAGCTGAAGACCATAGCAGTTAGAACTTTCAAAATTCCAAATACCATCCCAAATGAACAGCCATAAGTTTTTGAGTACTATCTAGGTGCTCGTAGCTAGTCATATAGTCCAAATTCAATCCTTAATTTGCTCCTCTCTTGTTTCAACATTAGTCCAAATTTTCTCTTAATAAATACTATAAAAGAGGTAGGAAGCATACGATCTGAGATATGCTTCTCATTTCCTACTTTATTCAGTTTTATCAGAAGGTTTCCATGAGTAAATGTTACGCATCGGATCAACAACTAATTACTGAATACTAATCCTTTTTCTTATCAATGATTAACTAATGCTACCTTAAGCCCGTAACATAGAAGATATGCAATAGCAAAAGGAACGATGATCGCAAGTTAAATGCAAAACTCACATGGATATTCAACAAGCTGCAACAATGTTTGCTAATAGAAGGATCCCTCATTTCATAAAGTAATTGAAGACTTAAGAAACATCAATGTGGTCAAAGGCATGCATAAGCCCTGAAGCGAGGCACATAATGGGTTGAGCGCTTTGTCTCGCCTAATGTGTGCTTTTGTATCGTCATCAAGGTACTAAAACACAATTTTCCTTTTCAATGAGCCTCTTCAAAAGAAGAGACACTAAACAATAGATATTCCACTTTATCATAATTCTTTTTCAATTTCTCTTTTAATATATTTGTCTATCATGCTTATAATTATTAGTCTTGGACTAAACTTATATATTTGTATTTTTTTTCTCCCTTTTGCCTTTTTTATAAAGCAATTTATTTGTGCTTAAAGTCCCAAGGAACCTTAAGTTTTTTTGTTTTGCTTTTGATAACACTTAGATACATGAAAGTTCGAAATTTGGTGATGGACACAAATACGTTCTGCAGGACAATCAACTGCTTGCACTAATACAAATTATTATGGTAAATAGAGTATTCTCTATTGAATAGAGAAGACTAAGCACCTTAGGATATTTATCATCCTTAAGGGGTTGTTTGGTATGGGAATGGGATAGACAAAGTTATCCCATTAACTTATCCATTCATCATAGTATAAAGGACAATAACAACAACGCAGTACTCAGTATATTCCCACAAAGTGGGGTCCAGGATGGTAGGGTATACGTAGTCCATACCACTATCTAATAAATGAGGTAGAGAGACTCTTTTCACTAGACCCTCGGCTCAGGATAAAGACAGTCTAGAAACACATTATAGAATAAAGGGTGAGAAAATAATCATGAGACTAATTAGTATCCTCAATCAAACACAAATAAAATAATCCAGCATTTTGTTTCGAGATTATTATCCCTTATCCCTCATTACCAAAGGACCCCAAAATGTTTAACATTTAGCTCATACCAACACAATGCATGATACAATCAAAAAGCTTTTGAACAAAATCACTAGAAAAACGCCCAATGCATCATCTTTTACACCCCCTTACAAATTTTAACAACCCCTAATTAGATTAATGAAAATGAGATAATCAGAGTCCTATATCATACTCAGCAATGTGATAACTAATTCTAGATCTCATCAAATAACTAAAACACAAACTATCAAGTTCCTAAACATCCATTCTTGATTAAGCACCACAAAAACCTAAGCTTTATGAATTTTTACCTCCACTTAAAATGATCAAACAAGTAAAACAACAAAAAATAGATAAAGGGTCACAAAAACAAAATACCAAAATAATTTTATTTAAAAAAAAAAAACTCACTTTTTCTTGCAAAACGTGTGGTGGGTCAAAATACTCCGTCATTCCAACATTGCCCACATCTTCTATAAAAGAGAGCTTTTCAGCATAACCCAAAGACATTTTTCCCCTTTGTTCTTCAGAAAGAATCTGCTGATTGATTAATCACTGAAGAATTGGAAGCATAGGAGCCTTTTCAGTTTGCTCTGTAGTAAAGATGGCAAAGTATTTTACTTTTTTTCGCCCCTCTTGTTCCCTTTTTTGTTCATTTATTCCATTTGTGTTTGTTTAAATTTAGGGGTATTTTATTTTTATAGTAAATAAATTATACTTGAAATAGAAAAAAGTATTTTATATTGTTAAAGTAGAAAAATAATATTTGAAGATTGAATATTATGTTTAGTCATGAGATAAATCAGAATCGCTTTTGATTATTTGTGAATAATTTGGACCCAAAATATATATATATATATATATATATATATTCAAAAATTTATGAGCAAATATGCTTTTTAGAGTTTGAACTTGAAAAAAAATAAAAAAAAATCCATGGATAAATAAGAGTCCAGGGTAAAATTAGTATTTTATATTTGTTGAAATTTCTGAAAATTTAATTTTAAATTTTTTATGATTAAACATAGTTTTTGAAATTTAACTCTATAAAAAAGATATCAATAGTTTGTCACTGTTTTGTAATAATGTAACTTCTAGAGGAACCCAAAAAGTATTTAGTACACTGTCATGAGACTCCAAATACCTTTTTTATTTATTTATGACGAGTCCCTAAATATACCAGAAATGGAACTTTTTACCTTATTGGGGTCATAATTCTAATTGTATCAAAGACTTTCTTTTCTACCTTTCATTTTCAATTTTATTTAAACAGCTAAAATTTAAATAAAAATTAAGAAAAAAATGAATGTGATAGAACAAAATTTTATTTGAATTTTAAGTTTAATTCCTGAAATTTACTCGATGACTAATTCAAAGAACTCATTACATATATTAAAGGGAATTATGTTACTTACGGTGGCGAAATCAAAATTTTCAGTAAGAAATTTCAAAATCTGAAAACTTAAATAGATAAACTAGTCAAAAGGGTTCGATATTTATTATATATGTATTAAAAATAATTTTAATCATATATAAATAATATAATCTTTTATGAAAAAAGGTTTGAACCCCCCGCTGTAAGGTGGTTTCACCACTAGTTATAGGACTTTTCAAGTTTGAATCTGAAATTTCATTCATCTCATTATACTTCTCGTTGATTAAAAAAAATCTAAATCCTTTATTATAATATTTTTTTTCTTTTTTTCAAAAATAAATACATAATAAGATGTAAAACAAGGTCAAATACATTTTACTTTTTAGTGTTTTTTCTTTGAATTTGAACAATGAACTTTGAAACTCAAATATTTTTGTTATCGGTAAAATTATTGTCACGTGATTAGGAGGTTACAGGTTCAAGCCTCAAAAATAATCTCTGACTGAAATACAAGATAAGACCGTATACAATAAATTTTTATGATCAAATTCTTCTCTAAAGCATAGCAAAAGCTTAATACATCAAATTATTTTTTTTATTAAATATTTTTGTAACAACAATGTAGAGATCTAGTAGAGGGGTAGATGATTAATTTGGACAGGGCAAGTAAATGTGTTGAAAATGGGAGACAAAATGAATACGAGTCACAGTCCAAAGCTGGTTACTAGTAGTACTTTTTATATCATAACCAGAATTAAATTAAATTTTTATATTTTTAAACAAAAGTCCCTTATTTTAAATTATTTATTGAATTAATTCGAATTCGAAATAAATAATCATATCAAGGAAAATTATACTACTTTTTATGAACACTTCTAGAATCTGCAATCCTTATCTATGGATTAAAAACGAATAGTAATTTATCGATAGTAAATAGTAGTTGATAAAGTTATTTAATATTTTTTTTTAAATGTGGCGTAAGACACTATAAAATAAATCTTTATTATTTATTTTTTTTAAATTATGTGCAATGACGGAGCCATCTTTGATGTCGGAAAATTATGTGATGTATTGAAGTTAAATGTTAGTTATTATTAGTGTATATTTAATTTAACACTCTTAATGCAAATATGAATAAAATTTGCACATTCTTTACTAAATTTTTGACTCCACTGATTATGCTCATAGTAAAGTTTTAGCTCATCGAACTATCTTTTTTTAACCTATCAACAGGGATGTAAAAGAAAAATCGACAAACCACACTAGTTTGGTAATTCTGAGTAAAATTGAGGGTATAAAAAACTAATGATTTGGTTTGGTGTCGGAAAAAAAAAATCAATCATATTTAATTTGGTTTAATATTATAAAAAATATCAAATATATAATTTTTATAATTTTTATCTTTTAACATATTACTCAAATGTAGACTTAAAAGGTTTATATGATTCAATAAAGTTTATAACTCATATATGCATGTTATTAACTCAAAAAAAACCCTAAATTAAAATTAAATCAATACTAATGTAATTGATTTTTTTTTTTTTGTTTCCTACTTTGTAGGACCTAGTATTATTTCAAAGACTTGAAGTTGAGGTCTGAGTAGAGCATTGACTTTCTTCAATTCTCACTCATTCAATTTGCCTTTTTATTTTATTACATTTTGCTTGTACAAAATTGACCGGTAGATCATCCTAGTTACGATTCTTGGGCTATTTGTTTATTACATGTACTATAATTATTTTTTTAAAGTTTCACTAATTTAAATTTAGTAAAGCATAAAAATCATTATAAAAAAAAAAATATTCTAACGTATTCAAATTTGATATACTTTTGATTAACGATAGACGTGATTTTAGTAATCCTCCGGCATACTTTATAGTGATTTATGCACATTATTCTAAGTGTAAAGTTTCAATTTTTCAATACTTTCTTACCATTCAAAGGACCCACGTTGCCTTTAAAAAAGATTATAAATTTTTTAAGACTTCTCTCATAAAAGTACGAAAAATAAATTTTTTAATGTCCTTTTTACTCTGTTGGACCTTATCTTCATTCCACTTTGTAGCCTTGGTATCCATCACTCAGCTACATATCTACGCCATTCCATTTTCACCTTCATAATAGTTTTTTTAAAATTATATATAAATAGTTTTAAAATACTACTCCACTCATGCAACGAATACTTAAAAATAAGTAAATTAAGAATCCGTTTATTTTTATGTTCTCAGAGTCTCCATTTTCAAACATGCTATGTTTGAATTTCATTCAAAGAGACAGATTTAGTTGGATATGATGTTGTGATACTCCAGTGATGACTCTTGACTAGAAAATTAAGTTCTAAACCGTACATAAGATGACTTATTTTGGGTTATGAAATCTTCAATATAATGGTTAGTTTTCACCATTAAAATAACGACATTTATTCAGTTTTATTTTAGATAAGATCTCGTCTTGAAAGATGGAAACAACTGTGGGTAAATATTTATTTACATCCAATGTTATGTTGAAAGAGACAATATAATAATAAGAAGAAGAAGAACTAAAAATTAAAATGAGAATACGTACTCTCTAACCATTATTATTAAGAGATAAACATTAGATACGTCAATACGACTTTTTTTAAATTGAATTTTGGTTATACTTCAAATAAAATTGAAATCGGTTTATATGTGTATGCACTTCCCTAATTTTATGGAGATTGTCCATTTTTTATAGGTATTTTATAAATAATCTCTTTTTATATATTATTTATCTTGCAATTTTATGCTATCTAAAAGGGTTAAAGAGTTATACTTCCTCTATCATATTTTATGCGATACATTTTTTTTGTCAATTCTAATAAAAATGACACGTTTTTTATATTTAATAATATAACTTTAAAATTCTTATTTTATCTTTAATAAAATAATTTATAGCCACACAAACATTTATAATTAGATTATAAGTTTCAAAAATATTTTATTCCTTCTTAAACTCACATTAAATCAAACTATATCAAATAAAGTGAGACAGAGGAAATATTTAACTGAAGGAAAAGTGCATTAGAATAGATCAACGGGAAATGCTAAAAGTGAAATTTTTTTATCAAAATATTATAAAAACATAATAAAGTATTTATACTATCATAAAATTGTATGATAATCTAAATGCATAATACATACACATGTTCTTTAACTTGGTCTCAATTTTTTATTCATGTCTTACGGCATGCATAATTAGACACTAAATTTATATAAAATTAAACAAGTATACATATACATCTTATTAGGTCGTAATACACGCATGATGCATGTGTTTACTTGTACTATTTATACAAATTTAAGTACTTTGTTATACTCACCCAAAATTAAAAAAGTATAAATACTTTCCCCCCTTCCCTCCCCCATTCAATTTTAGTTGTTATCTTTTTCATTTTGAGATTCAAACAAGTCTATTTATAATCATAACTTTTTTATATTTAAATATTTTAAAATATTAATTATTGTAATTTATAATATTTTTTATAAATATATAAATATTATTTTTAAAAATCTAGATATTATATATTAAAATTTACAATCTAAAAAAAATAAAATGTGATAATTAATTTTGAGTGGTGGGAGTACTTAAAACTAAATTAAAGAAGTAGACGAATCGAGTGACAAAAATGGGTTTGCCGCCCATTAATTGCGTATTAACCCCCAGCAACTTCTTACGGTGGCGGCTCTTTTGAAGGGAAAATGAGCCCACATGACGCAATTAACAAGTGGCAAAGTCCATCATTACGCACACAAGGTGCAATGCATTATAGGCGTATTTGTCTATTTAAATTCTTCCTATCTTTCAACTTCATTTTGCAAGCAAGCATTAGCATTACTACCACTCATCACATTTACACCATTTGTAGCACACCGCTCCACTCTTCCATTTTTTTTTCAACTTCTAAATTGCTAATTCGAACTGCTGAGCTCCACTTTTTCAAGGTACTTTCCAATATTATCAGTCTGTGATTCTTCTATTTTTTTTTTCAAAATTGTCACCTCCGGAATTATGTTTGATAATATGTTAAATCGAACAGTGTGACTTTTATTCACTAGCTTTTGAGCTATTAATCCTGGCTTTAACTACCACCAATTATTTATTAAAAGTTAAATGTACTTTAATTATTAATTGTTTTTCGTACCTAAACTTTTACGAGATTGGTATTGCTATAGTCGCATTTAACCCCCTCTTTTTGTCACTGGTAATCACATTGGCATAAGGTGGTCTATCACCTCGGTTAGGAAGAAAAGCTCTTTTGTTCTTGAAAAATCCCTCCACACTTTATTAAACTCTTCTCTCAGGCGAAAGTTGGCTCAATTCTTTTTTAAACTTTTGCAAAGCTCTCTTTTTTTGTTGGTCGAGTTATTTTTTTACTCTCTAAATACTGATAAAAAGGGATTTTAGATGTGAATAATTAATAGGCCCTGTGTTTTAATAAATAATTGATAATAATTTAGATAGAAACTCGCAGTTAAGTGGTGGTGGTTGGCTGATACATGAAACTCAAAAAGGATTTTATATGTGGGGTTTCCGCTCTTCACTGTAACTCTTCTACTTTTTGTATTTTTTCAATACGTATGTCTTGATGGATCAGCCTAATAAATACATGAATTGAGAAAAGAAGCAAAGAATATAGGATTTAACGAGGTTTGATAATTTGTCTGTTATGAGCGGCTGAGATTTTTATTACTATATGTCAATTTATACAGTAGTACGGGGCTTCACCCCATACCCAAGCCCACTTAACGTTGGCCCACAAACTAGGGCCTAACTCCCATAATGGAGAGATATTGTCACTCCGCTCTAGCATTTGTCCACATCTTATATATGAGTCATGTTATAGAAGTAAATTTGATTTGTGAGGGCTGAACAGTGCGTATTAGTTCCATTTTGAAGGTAGAGGTACAGGGTACTATTCAATTTTATCAGCTTATGTCATTTTTATGTTGTTAAAGTTGTTGTCAAGTGACTAGGAGGTACGGGTTCAAGTTGTGAAAATAGCCATGTGGGAATAGCCATGCGTAGAAATGTAACAATAGTTTGGCCATTTTCGAGACCCACACATAGCAAGAGCTTTCATGCATCCAGATTCAAAAAGCATTTAGCAAGTTGTCTTTGTTGCTAAATTATTTGTTGAATTATGTAAAATAAATTGTCTTATTACAAGTCCATCGTCAATTCAACATGACAGATGCTTCGGGTTGGAACTCACCATTTAAGGAAATATAGAAGTTAAAAAGAGATTCACGTGCTTGGTTACTTTTCTTGTCCTTCAATATGGAAATCTGTTTGCACTTGATACGTGTGTTGCAGGTTTTAAGTAAAGTTATATTAGATGAGGTAGTTCACATAATTCAATTCAACAGTATAGTCCTATTATAATGGGTTTGCTACGCATCATGAGATGTGTAACTTGTCATTAGTCATATATTTATAGAAATGCTTACTGCTGGTGCTTTGGTTCTGTCTTTTTCTTATTGTCAGTTTCAATTAGGTTGCTGCAAAATTGTTATCAAAAGCTTATATGTTCACTTGAATTTCTCTACGTTTCTGGCCTGTTGTGTTTTTCGGGTGCTTCATAACAAATTTTGGCTGCAGGACTTGTGACTACATTACGATCTTATGGAGCATAAGCTAGTTCAAAATGGTGTAAAAAGGGTACAATTGCTTCCAGCTGTAAATGATGACCATGGAGGAGTTATAGTAGAACTAGAGGAGCCTATGGATCCAAATGTATTCCATAACGTGCTTAGAAGTTCGTTACGCCAGTGGAAACTGCAGGTATATTGGTTTATTTAGTCTTATTAGGAGCAAAGATTTGCATGATTTCTCTGTTGACAAGAAATGACTCCATTCATTGGCATGAGTGGAACTGCATCCTTTATGGATGTTATAAAAAATTTCAATTTGCATGAAGTTGTTGCATCGTACATCAACACATGAAACATGACAAGATAGGCAATGAGAGCGGTGTACTTGGATACTTGTGCAATATATGGTTGACTTGGGTTCTCTTTTTTCTTCTGTCAATTTTTTTCTACTGGTTTGACATTTATTATCTTGCAGGGGAAAAAGGGAGTGTGGATTAAACTGCCGATTGAACTTGTAAATCTGGTTGAAACTGCAGTCAAGGTAAATTATTCTGTACTTATTCGTAATGTTGATGTTATATAATTCATCTTAAATCCTTGATATTCCAAGTAGATACTTTGTGCTTCATTATGTCTTAGAATTGCCAGTTTTTCAGGGTTCGGTAATATTTGCTAGACGAAAATAA
>JBDJHY010000102.1:20927284-20942441 GCA_039654485.1 Withania somnifera | reverse complement strand
TGTGATAACCTTGTCTATTCCATCCTGTACCGAGCAACCCCTTAGAGTTCTTGATTTTTGTAAATTTGCTCCTTCTTTTGTGGACAAAAATCCAAATTTGATCAAGAATGACATGAATAGAACCTTAAAAGTTTTGAATCTTTTACCCCTTTTCCTTGTTGTTCACTTGTGCAGTTACTGTGTGATTTCATAGGTGCTGACACTTTTGTACTGATCATCAAGATTTACCAGATTTGGATGGCAGATTCGGACAACGAATCAGGAGGGCATAGAGAGAACAACAATAGTATTGAGAGTTCACTAAGAGAACAAGACAGGTTCCTTCCAATAGCAAATGTAAGCAGGATCATGAAGAAAGCGTTACCAGCTAACGCAAAAATATCAAAGGATGCTAAAGAAGTAGTTCAAGAATGTGTTTCTGAGTTCATCAGTTTCATCACAGGGGAAGCATCAGACAAGTGTCAAAGAGAAAAGAGGAAGACCATCAATGGTGATGATCTGTTATGGGCAATGACAACTCTTGGTTTTGAAGAATATATTGAGCCACTCAAGATTTATTTGCAAAGGTTTAGGGACTTAGAAGGGCAAAAAAGTGGCATGGCTGGAGAAAAGGATAATGGTGGATCAGTGAACATGAGTGACAGTTATGTTGAGGACTATGGGATGATGATGATGGGGGGTCAACATCATCAAGGACAGACGTATAATACCGGAGTATATAATCAAACGGCTGAGAATGGTTCACGAGTTGGTACAGCAGGGTCGCGGTTTCCTGATGTTGGGAGGCCAAGGTAATTGCGACATCCCGGGACTACAAAGATGTACCAGAACTCGAAGGAGCAACACTGATGAAAGAAGACAGGTTAAGTATGAACACAACTACCACTGATTGTAAATTGGATATATGTGTACACTACAATATGGTGTAACCATAGTTGTTTAACGGATTGCCATTGCCTATTACATCATGCTTTCTCTATTAGTTAATGTTTTAAGTACCTTTTTAGTAGATTAGATTGACTTCCGGTTCATAGTTTCTAACCTACGTGTGAAGTTACGATGGCTTCCTCATATCATACATCAAGGATGGGTCTTTTTACCAGAAACTAGTAAAAACACAGGAAGCTAGGTAGCAGAGTTTTGTTGAAACTTCGGAGAGAAGATGAACGAAGAAAGTAATCCATGATCAGGGCAACTAAATAAGTTAACAAAGTTCAGACTACACGTCTTTATACAAGCAGTAATCTTGCACATAAAGTTCTAAAATATCCTAGTCAAAGAGTTGATCATAAAACGTTACACTGACAATAGATTACAACTGGTTGAACTCATAATGGGCACATTTCATGAGGAAGGACGGGGTATCGAGACGCAGAGTGTAGGCTACATTTCCTGTGGTTACATTCTGTCATGCTTTCACACCTTTGGTAGAAGGCTTTTTTGCATCCTTCTCAGCCTCGCCTTCCTCATCATCGTCATCTTCCTCATCAGCTAGTTTAGTAAGTTCATCCTGGATCATAATCTTTATAGACGATTTTCTGGGTGTGAGATCTGTATCAAACCGCTTGGCTACAGAAGAAAAAAGTTGATTGGTCGGAAACAAGAAGAGCTCATTCGAAATCTAAATATCATGCTACTATGATCTCATAGATGAAGTACATCATGTTTCTCTAAGTATAACTAGAACTACCACAATAATCAAAGAGACCTACCATCTTTATTATACTAGTAACCTTTAAGAATTTTGCCAAAATAACAGACGAAATAAGGAGACTCACCAAGTTGCTTCAGAATGTCGGTAAAGGTGGCCTGCAAGCACAAAACAGGTAAAGATGTTAGGAATTCTCAAATGCAAAATTTGAGAATGTAAGTTCCCACTTAGGAAAGTGATTACTCGAATATGCAATGGCCTAAAGCATCATGGCAAAAAGGAATACAGAAGAGAATATATGTCCAAGTCTTCATGGAAAGGTAATTGCAAGATGGGATGGCATTGAAGAGAAAAAAAGAAAACAAGAAAACACTACAACATTAACAGTCACAGCAGGAACATGCAACCTAATTGGAGTTCAATGCTAACCGTATTGAAGTCAACTTCTTTTAGAATTACACAAATTGCATCTCTAAGTTCGTCATCACTTGGTCTCAATTTATCTTCTTTGCTCTTGTCTTTTCCCTTTACAATCTTTTTCCCTGCACAAACAGAAAAGCTTATTGGAAGTATCTTTGATAATCATCATGAAAAAATCAAACCATATTGAACCCCTCATAACAATCCATCAATGGGCATATAAAGTGATTCTAACCAGTACTTTCTTTGGAAGTAGACTTCTTTGGCGTTGCAGATTTTTCTTTAACTACTTCAGTTTGTTTTTTCTTTGAAGATGCTTTGGGACTTGCATCATTGCAAGCATTGTTCTTTGAGCTCTTTGATGATTTTGAAGGGGTCTTTTTGGGAGGAGGACTTGGTACTTTAGAGACTGCAGGTTTCTTGGTCTTAGCTTTCACAGCAGGTTCCTTCTTCGTTGATGTTTTATTTGAACTTTGCTTATGCTTTTTCTTATCCTCCTCAGGCTCATCTTCAGATTCACTCTCCTTCTCACTTTCAGCATGATCTGACTTCTCATCTTCAGATCTCTCAGGAAGACCATTAGCCTTTTCCTCTTCAGATTCCTCCTCATGGATATCTTCTTCTTGCTCAGATTCATCTTCCGACTCATCCAAATTCTTCTTCTTTTCAGCCTTTTGAGATGCAGTTTCAATCTTCTTTCCGCTCTGTAAACACACCAGCAACAAAGATTGTGAAAAGGAAAACCCCACATACCCCCTAAAATGAAATATTGATGTAAAAGCACAGCTGCACCCTTTCTTTTTCTTAGTTTCCATCTGTTTCTTTTTCCAATTTGGCAGGATGAAACATGAACCAAACCTGATCCGAAACAAAGTATGGTAATAAACATGATGAATATTCTTAAAACATACATAGTATTAGTCCAGAAAGCAAAATTTTAGCTTATTGTTTGATAACTTCCTCTTCTTCTTCACAAAGTTTAAAAGGATCTCACTCTATGCAGATCAAAAATTAAATTAGAACTCAAAACATTTCCAAGACAAAGCCACTTCAAAGCAGCACGAGTAATTTTGCAGATAACTTCGGAAACTTCTACACTGTTAAGTCATATGGTGATATTAGCCCTCTGAGATCTTAGAATGCGGATGCAGAAACTCACGGGGAGAATCAGTTAAACTAGAACCAAGAACTTTGTGCAGTGAAATTGAATTAATTCTTTATCAAATTTTTCCCTTGAAATATAAGAAAGCCTACACGATAGAAGCTGCCAGTTGCAAGCCAAAAATCATATATTAGTTGGTATTTCACTGCTAAAACTTAGATATAAATTTAATAAGAAAGAAATACCTTGGCTGAACCTTTTGAACTAACACATCCTGACGAGGGACTCTTTTTGCTCTCTCTTCTACGCTTCTTTCCTTTACTTGACTATTCATTTGACCAGAGATGTGTCAGCATACTATAAACCAACAGAGCAATGAGAGACGCTTTATCAGTCAGAAATCACCCACCTGTTCCTTCTCGGCAAGCAACTCAGAAGTTGTAGCATGAGGTGCTTCCAGAAAGTCCATCAACTTTACCACTATGTCCTCCTGATCCATGTAAATCTCCTAATTAGTTAAGATGCTTGAGAGGAAGATTGCACAGTAAATGCAATCTTCACATACTATGAGGTGACAAGTTGAGAATGAAAGCAACTTTCTCAGTCAAATATCTAGTACCCATTTGGCCTTCACTCATAAGATTATTTTTTTTCCTTTTGATATGTAATTCTCATGATATAAATTGCATGTGACTGCGACTTCAGTGAAATATAAAGGTCTAACATGCAGCTAAAACATATGAACACACCTTTCTTGACGCAGCTCTGGAAACAGGTATATCCAGTACATCACAGAATTCCAACAGCTTCTCTTTAATATACTTGTCAAGCTTTTCTTTTACTTTCATCTTTTGTTTTTCCTGCAACATTACAATGATCTAACCTCAAGTATTTCTAAAAGCTCAATCATAAGATAATTAATGAGATGCACTTTTTTGAGAAACAATAAGAGAGATCCATTTACAACCAGTATGAGCAAGCAAAGAGAAGATTTATGCTCAATTTCCCCAGATCACCATCCTACGGATTAAAAGGGAATGTGATAGTCATTTACTCATCTATGCATCCTTCTGCAATATGAGATGTCAATTACCTCATTTTCATGCCACACAAAGCCAGAAAATCGTGAAATATTGCTCTTGATCTGAGCTGCCTGCAAAGGACAAACTATGAGCGAAAAGAATAAAGTGTTTAAACTAGGAAAGCATGATCAAAAGTGAATACCAATCTAGTGGATATAACATGCCATCTTAATAACGTTATCAGTAGAAGAATCATGCTAAATACTTTCAACCATCATATTGAAAGAAGAAAAGAAATCTGAAATTTAACAAAACTAAGAATCCGGGGCAGATAAGAACAATATGGCAAATAATTCACTGACTTTTTCTTAAAAAGAAACATATTTCAGAGACCAGAAAGCTCTAACTGCTTTCTGGAAAAGAAAAAACCACCTCATAGTCTAAGCTGAAAAATAAAATGATATGGTGCTTATGATGCTGATGTGCCTCTGTAGAAACTCTATAAAGTTAATAAAGCCTTTCTTTTCTTAAAGAAATACAAACTTCTTCATGTACTGAAGCTACAAATGATCTCAAATTATTTGCATCACTGTACTGGTCACTGCTTTTGAGTTATGAAAGAAGTTGACCAACAGTATGACTCAAACAAAAACTAAAATGCTTTGGAGTACCACGACATTTTTCTAATAATCTTGTGTCCAGGCCAAATGGAGTGCACCTACACTAATTCCATTTTTTGTTCTCTAATCTTGGCCAACTAAAGTTGATCCAAGGCTCTTTCGATCTCGGATCGATCCGTTGGCTCTTCTTCAGCCGCAGATAATACCTGCTACCTCCCACCAGCACAAGAATTTCCTCAAGATAAAAGGTGAAACGCTCATAACTTCTTTTGGATTCTATCTTCCTTTCAAGGGTGAAAAATGGGGGAAGAAGGAAGATGACTTCTCATATAACCATTAACATCAAGAAGAACAACACTTTTACGCTCTCACACTACATAGGTGAATCATAAAAGTTCAACTTCACGATTCTACTTTCTGAAGGACATAGTTGCATCATGAGCAAGAGAAACACCGGGTCTACCGTGTGTACATATTTTTCCTCCCGTAAATAAAATGTAACAAGACAAGATGTTGACCACCAAAGATTCACAGAAGTTGGTCGATAAATATATTTTAAGACTATCTCATCTTATGGAATCTTCAGAATTCAAGCTTTTCGATAAATATTTTCAATAGTTAAGCCGTTCCTGACAGCAACGACTCATTATCCAGACTGGGCTGCATTTTTTTGGAACTGTCAATAAGATATTGTCTGAATTATTCAAACTCTTGAAAATCAAGTAAGGATTTCGATCATTCCTCCTAAAAAACATGGTAAAGTTGTTGCCATGTCACCAGGAGGTCACGGGTTCAAGCCTTGAAAACAATATCTAGCAGAAATGCAAGGTAAGACTGGTTATAATATACCCTTGTGGTCAGGCCCTTCCCCGGACCCTGCGCATAACGGGAGCTTAATGCACCGGACTGCCCTTTTTAAATGATTGCAAATAGCAAAGCTACAGTAACACCTATCCATTCTACTGGATTCAGTATAGTTCATGAACTACATGTTCAGATGCATCCCTAAAGAAGATCTGGAGAGCTATTCCTCTTAGCATAGCTTGGACTATATTGAAAGAAAAAATAAAGATGTGTTTTGAAAGCAAAAGGGAGCAGCTGCAGCCACTGAAATGTAGTTGCCTGCACAACCTGTACTACTGGAAAGATGAAAATGTTCATATGGTTAAGATAATGTGGTAGACATGCAAGACTACTTAGGATTCTAATGTAATCCAGCTGCATTTTCTATGTACTTCCAAAGTATCATCTTGATACTATTTTTAATAAAATCATATCTCAAAAAAAATGTGCATGGAACTAGAAAAAAAAAACTTAGGAAATTTCAGATATTTGCTTGATAAAAGAGCTCATTTGTTACCTATTTGACCATTAAAAAATCCAGACAGGCACAGAAAAGCTTAAAGGTTTCCAAGGCTTTCTTTAATGTACTCATGAGAGAAAAGTTAAATAGCTCTAGTAAAGAAACCTATCCATTGTCAAGAAGAGAGCTTAAGGGACATAATTAGTTCTTAAATAGGAAGACCAAGGACAAACTAAACTAAAATAATCATTTAAAAAAAGGCCAAGGTGGAGACAAACAATTTAATCTCGAGACAGAGATCAAAAAAAGGAATAGAACTATTAACTCAGACATCACCTTTCCGCGCCGCCGATAGAGAATTGTGTGGAGCAATTTGAACGTGTCTTCAGTTTTCTTTCTAGATAATTTGAATGCAACTGAAGTAAAAAGTCAGAAACAAAGTAAGGAATGAAAAGAAGTTCCAGTAACCAGAGAATCTCAGCTCAATCATTAGAAATTAAATCCCCCCCCCCCCAAAAAAACCCAAACCCCACAAACAAGAAAAAGAAAAAGAAAAAAAGGGGGGAGAGGGGGTGGGGGATGCATCATGGAAATTAGGCTGCTCTAGACAGTTCCCTTTTTGATCGACTATTGGGTCATTTGGTCACTAGAGACTTTCAAAACCTATATACACAAAGACGGAACAAAAAGAAGAGAGAGGGTGACGCTAGCAAACCACAAATTGATACACTCAGAAAGAAACTGACTCGTTATACATTCAAAATTATGGTTTCAGTCTTTCAGATAGTAGATTTTCAAATAAAAAAATTTCTCCGTCTTGAAATGCTGGGTCTGGATGAACCCGGTGAGGAACCACTGGATCCACCCCTAGAAACTGAGCTCAGATGCAAATAATTGGTCCCTAGAATTCTCTACATATATTTGCAGCAATAGAGGTCGACAAAGAACAAGTCATACAGTACAGAGGCATTAACTATTAGCAGCAAATTTCAAACATATGTTCGCGGAGTAATAGAATCACATACAGACACAACACATGGAAGTTGTAGTGAGATATCTACAGTCTCTTGGATTACAAGCAAACCTAAAAAAGAATAGGGTGCAATGGAAGAAAAAGATCTGTATACTACACCATTTCATTGTGATTGAGTTTTGGTCTTTTAGTTCGTTTACGCTAGATCCAATGTTTGCTAAGAGTCTGCTAGTCTTGTTAGATTTATACGACCTCCCTGAGATTGAGGTATACTTGTTTACTGGGTGTAACTTGAAGGTTCACGATGAATGCAGAATCATGAAAAACAACATATCATCAAAAAATGACTTTCTCTTCTGCAGCTATATGAATCACATGAGGTCAGGATGCAACTGAATTTCACAACAGAGATACCATACTAGAAAAATGACAACTAGAAATAGGGAATTAGTAAATAGAATACCATTGGGGATATCTTTCAGTGCAGTTCCACGGCCCTGCAGAACACATAAAATATAAATTCATCTCATAAGCACAATAAATGTGCAGAGGGGGCCTAAAATCTGGAAATGCAAAGGGAGAAGAGGCAACAAATATCAGCGATTGTATAGCAGACCTTTTCAATACGGAATTCCTTATTGGCTTCTCTGTCAATAGATGCAACAAGCCTTTCAACTGATTTGCGTTCACGTACAGGACGGTCAATTGTTGAGGGTGTAGGAGTTTTTGGCTCCTCCTTTTGTTCAACTTGCCGTTTCTTTTTCTTGTCCTTCTCTCCCTTTGGTTTAACACTCTTCTTGGATCCTTTTTTATCTTTACGCTTTTCATTGTTTTCTTTGTCCTCTTTCTCTCCACCTGCCTCCTCTTTAACCTCCTCATCCTTATTATTTGGCTCTTCAGCCATTTCTTCATCCTCGTCCTTATTGTCTGGCTCTTCAGCCATCTCTTCTTCCTTGTATGTGTTATCTGGCTCTTCAGCCATCTCTTCTTCCATTGCCTCACTCTTGGTTTCTGGCTTCTCTTCCTCCACTTCATTTTCCTGATCAGGTTTATCTTCTCCTTTAGCTTCATTGCTTTCTTTCACCTCTTCCTCTTTTTCGTTGTTTTCTTTCACCTCTTCCTCTTTTTTGTTGTTTTTTTTAACAGCATCATATCCTTTGGTTTCTTTTGCCTTTTCTTTGTCTATATCCATCTTTTCAGCATCGTTTTTATGACTCTCTTTGCTGTCTTCTTCTTTCACTTCCTTAGTTCCATCCTTTTCCTCATGCAAGTCCTTGGTAACCGCTTCACTCTTGTCTTCCACTGCCACATTTCCATTAGCAGGTGCCTTTGCCACCTCAGAAACCGTCTCCCCTTCTCCCATATAACTAAAATTCAACTCTGATGACGAAAAGTAAAAAAAACTTTAGCAAGTAGCAGAAACCAAACGGCACACAAATATCGCAAGCCGCAACATGTTAAAAACACAAGCAAATCTTTTACAGTAATTATCAACAAAATGCACATAAATATCCCACATCGTAACATGTAAAAAATACAAACAAAACTTTTACAGTGATTATCCATATTTCTGTCATATATTTTTAGAAATTGGCAGTAACAAAATGCAGCTCAATATTTTAACCTAATCAGCACAAAGCAGACATTTTGTGCAACTTATATATTCAAAGTATTTCTTTATATTCATTTGTGACTACTAATAATGAAACTTAACACAGTGACAAAAAAAAGAGAAAAAAATCCCATTTCCCCCCTAAATTTACGAAAACCTAAGCTGCAAAAATCAAATCTTTCTACAAATACAGAACAAAAAAAACACAGATGTCATGAAAATTACATTATATTGGTGTAAAATTAAGAAAATTTACATAGATTTACGAGCAAAATTTAACAATTCTCAAAACTCAAGCTCACCAAGTTTAGCAAGTAGGAAAAACTGAACTCCATAAAAACATGCCAAGCAACACATCCAAATAAAGCTTTTACAGTAATTATCAATATTCTGTCATACATATTTAGCAATTAGTAGTGACAAACGCAGCTCAATATTAACCTAAACAGCACAAAGCAAAAATTATCCATAATCTTATGCAAATTAAATCTTCAAAATTTATTTCCAGATTCATTTGTGACTACTAACAATGAAACTTAACACACCGAAGACAAAAAAAAAAAGAGAAAAAATCCATTTTTTATCCAAATCTATGAAACCCTAAGCTAAAAACCAAATCCTTCAACCAAAATACAACACAATAAGTAATAAAAAATAGAAAATATATGAAATTAGCATAAAAATGATGAATAATTACAGAGATTTACGAGCAATTTTTTGCAATCTTCAAACCTCTAGTTCACCGAGTTTAGCAAAAAAAAAAAACTAAACTGAATACAAACATATCAAGCAACAAAACACGTCACACAAATAGGCAACGTTTTTGTAGTAGTTTGCAAAAAAATTGGCAGTAACTAACGCAGCTCAAAATTAACCTAAACAGTACACAAAGCAAAAATTATCTAGGAAGTAACAAACGCAGCTCAGTATTAACCTAAACAGCACATAAAGCAAAATTCAACTAGAATTTTGTGCAAATTATATGCTCAAAAATTATTTCCAGATTCATTTTACACAACTGACGATAAAACTTTAAACACCGACGAAAAAAAGATCCATTTTTTATCCAAATCTATGAAACCCTAAGCTTCAAAAAAAAAAAAAATTTGTCAGCCAAAATACAACACAATAAGCAACAAAAAGAACAAAAAATTTATGCAATTTGCATAAAATTGATGAATTTTAAGAAATACTTACAGAGATTTACGAGCAAAATTTTGCAATATTCGAAGCTCAACGCTCTCACTCTCGTAACTGATTTTCTCTCTCTTCGTTTTACACACTGAGGAGAGTCGGGAGGCACTTTTTGTGTTTTGTGTACAAAAATGCGTAGCGGATTCCAAATTCCGTATTTATGTACAGTTAAATGACACGTCGTATTTATGTGACATACCCACTGTTCTAATAAATTCAAATTTTTAGTTAGCGTTCCGGTATAAATTTTAAATTTATATTTTAAATGGTGATTTGAATATAAAATCTAATTAGACTTGAAATATTTTCAAAGTTATCAAAAATTGAATAGAATTAGTTTACAGATGTAGTGCTGTTTTATGAATTAAAAGAAAGTCCACTCATCTATTAGACTGGTGTGATTTTCCAAAGCACAAGGACGTAGCAGCGGCACGAAGCAGTCAATCTTAGCGCATTTCTTTTTTTTTTTTTGCTTATTAATGTTGTTTCAGTAATATTCTTGTAGCTTCTCATTTTCTGGTTTCAATTATCATTTGCGTTTGTTTGCTGTTTGATTATTGCTACGTTGTGTTATTATTATTATTCTTAATGAAGAATACATTAAATATAAAGATTTCTGAAAAAAAAATTGCTAAAAGAAACAGATTTCTTTGTAATGCATTGTATTTTGTTTAGCATTATTTTTTATTATTACTATTTTTATTTTTATAATTTGTAAAAATATAATGACTTAAATCTCAAGTAACTTAAATTCAACTGACTTAAATTTTCTTAAAAATAATTTCTCTAATTTTATGAGGCGAAGATTAAACTATTTGCACTCTATGTCAAACTTTATTTATAAATTCTGTTAGATATGTTATTATTATCCATTTTTACTTACAAAACTTTAGACTTTCTTCAAATAAACACAAATTTTATTTTAAGTTGTAACTTCAAAATAAATGATGAAACGTAAGCTTAGTGGAATGGTGTATGATGGATTTGCAATATGGCATCTGGAAATGGACGGTGGAGATTGCATTATTCCTTTTGGACCCCTTTCAAACTTTTTTTTTCTGTTTTTTGTGTGTTAGTTTTTTTATTTTATTTTTTGGTTTTCACTTTTATTCTTTTTTCCCGCCACACTGTCCCTCCAAAAACAATTTTGATATTTTTTAACAAATTGAAGTAGCTAAGACAGTAGATCTTACACATGACAATTGACAAGTCACTAGATCCAAAATGACGCTGAAGTTGTAACTTTCTGGAATCTAATATTTTTTAGAACAACAAAATAATATACTTGGAAGAGGGTGTATTTCTAAAATCCTCGGCTTAAAAATAAATTATTTTTGAAAAATATAATAAAAAAATAAGAAATAATGAGAAGTAAAAATCAACAGATAAATAGCAGATGCAAGCCATCACCAAATAATAATCAGACATTACAAGTAACGTATTGAACCTTGATTTAATTTAAATTTATATTAAAAAATTTTATATTATAACAAAACACTTCCTAATAAGAATGATTCATGCCTACTAGACAGTATGAGTTTAAACGAAATCAATAGCTTTACTTAAATTATGTATTTGTATTAGTAAATTCATTATTTGATGATTTGTTAAGAGATTAGTTATATTTAAATTAGCTATTACTTATCAATGAATATACTATGTTGGTATGAATAATTTGTAAATTTGCAACATCCTGTTTGGATCATTGAATTTGTGTTCTTGATTTCGAATTGACCGAAACTTTTAACATGTCTTATGAACACACATCAATGGCCAATTTGGTTCATTAGAGAGATAAATTAATAAAATTAATTTGATCGACTTATTTTTGAGTTGCGTATTCATTGTGCATCTTTACTTGATTGTCTTTGTCATAGTAACTAATAAATACATATAAATATTTAATAGTAAAACCAGCAACCAAGATAAATCATTAATTCAAAATTTATAAGTTTTAAATCCTAATTCTAACTCCAATTACTATTCATTTTCGAATATTAAAGCTCAATATATATCATGTATGTATACTTAGTAAATGTAAAGGTTAAATAATTGAAGTAGAAAAGAATATTGATTTTATTTTATTTTTCTGTATGTTTTTATTTATCTTGAATTATGACTAGTGTAAATTTTGCCATGTAAGATTAATTAAAAGAGAAAATACGTAAGGATATTTTTTTTCATCCACCAATTTGCTACCTGCATAAGCCATATTTGTTTAAGTCTAAATTATATATAATTTCCATTATTCATAGTTACTGCAATCCATTATTAACAAATAGTCTCTGCATAGATAGAAAAAAACATTCACTTCCTAATGTTTAATGTTAAGAACAAGAAAAAGGAGAATTTAAATGGAGAAAAACTTCTATGTTATTGAATGAGAAAGTTGGCTTTATAATGGCTTTAAGATAGAAAATAAAGGAATCACTACTGACCAATTCTAAATAACTTAAATGACTAAATATCCTATAAAGATAGGGATTTATTTACTAAACAATAACAAACTCTCTAAGTTTTAGCTAATAACTCTAAACAATTTCACCCCTAAACTGAATTGTCTGAGACTGTCTGAGACATTCAGTTTATATCAACACTAGAACAAACTCCTAAGTATTTCCACAACCTTAAGAACTACTCCAGCTTCAAAGGCTTTGTCATCACATCGGCCAATTGATCTTCCGAACAGCAATGAACAAGTTTGATGCTACCATCCTTTGTCAGCTCTCGAAGAAAATGAAAACGCACATCTATATGCTTAGTGCGACCATGCATAACCTGATTCTTTGAAAGTTTAATTGTTGAGCTGCTGTCACAGAACACAATAACAGCCTTTTCTTGCTTCTGACCCAAATTCTCCATAACCTTTATCAGTCATATTGCTTGACATGCACATGTTGCAACAGCAATGAATTCAGCCTCCTTGGTAGATAAACTTACCACTGGTTGCTTCTTAGAAATTCATGACACTGCTCCTGAAGATAAAAGAAACACATACCCTGAAGTGCTTTTTCTGTCATCTAAATCCCCAGTATAATCACTATTTGTGTAGGCAACAAGTTCTTCATCTCCTCCTTTCTTGTAAAATATCCCGAATTAAGTTGTACCCTTCAGATACCTAAATGCTCGTTTTGCAACTTGAAAGTGCATCTCAGTGGGATTTTCCATATATGGACTAATTAGACTTACCACAAACATAATGTCTGGTCGTGTAGCTGTAGGATACATGAGACTACCTACGACTTGTTTATAATAAGTCTTGTTTACCTTAACTCCTCCTGCATCCTTCACAAGCTTAGAACCCAGAACAATAGGATTATGAACCAAGTTACTCTTATCCATTCCAAATCTCTTCAGCACCTCTAATGCATACTTATGCTGACTGATAAAAATACCATTAGATTTCTAAAGAACTTCGAGACCAAAAAAATACCGCATCATCACAAGATCTGTCATGTCAAACTCGCGTTTCATCGAATCTTTAAATCCAATAATCATTATCTCATCATTACCAGAAATAAAAAGATCATCCACGTAAAGACTAACAATCACCACTTTACTGTCTCGTCTTTTAACAAACAAAGTGTGCTCATAACTGCATTTCTCGAAATCTTCATTCATGAAATAAGTTTCCACCGGACTATACTATATACGTGGTGCCTGCTTCAGCCCATATAATGTTTTCTTTTAATTTATATACCATATGCTCGTTTTCCTTTTAAATGTAACCATTCGACTGCTTTACAAAAGTATTTTCATTTAACTCACCTTGCAAAAATGCAAACTTCACATCTAGTTGGTAGACAGACCATCCTCGTTGCACTGCAAATGCAATAACTAATCCGACTGTTTTCATACAAGCTACAGGTGTGAAAACTTCAGTGTAGTCCACTCCATATTCTTGCGCATAGCCCTTTACAACCAACCTTGCCATATACTTGTCGACCTCTCCATTTTCATTCAGCTTAGTTTTGTAACCCCATTTTACACCCACCTTCTTTGCTCCTTCAGGTAATTCACCCAATTCCCATGTGTTATTTCTCTCTATTGCTTCCATTTCAACATCCATTGCTTTCCTCCACTTCTCACTTTTAATAGCATCTTCAAAATGGATTAGATCATCGGTTGCAGAAATGACGAAATGAACTTTGTTTTTTTTTCTTTAGAAAGGCCCTCTCCAAAAACAGAATCCCCCATCCAACTAGGTTATCTCTTGTTTCTTCCCTTATCTGAGCTTAAAGTAGAATCTCCACTCAAAGAATCCAAAGGACTCACTTCTTCTACATCAGCATCAAATTCAGATTCTCCTTCCGCTTTTTCCAAATCATTCTCAACAGCTCTATTTTCATGATCATTCGAGTCTAAGTCATACTCAATTGCATTCTCATATTTCTGATCCCAACCCCAAAAACTATTTTTATCAAACACAACATCTTTGCTTATTATAATTTTTTGGATATTGGATCATAGAGCCTATATGCCTTTGACTCATCACTAACTTCTAACAACACACATTTCAAGCTCTTATCATCTAACTTAGTTCTCTTTTTATCAAAAATATAAACATGAGAAATACAACCAAAACTTTGAAAATACTCAACTGAAGGTTTGTCTCCACTCCAAGCTTCTTCAGGAGTGCGATCTTTGACGACAAATATTGGACTTTGATTGAGAACAAGCACCGTCCAGTTTACAGCTTCAGGCCAGAAAGTTTTAGGTACTTTCCTTGAAGAGAGCATGTTGTGAACCATATTCATAATCTTTCTATTTTTGCGCTCGGCGACTCCGTTTTGTTGCAGAGAGCATGCATCTGTAAGTTGTCTTCGAATACCATTATCATCACAAAAAAATTTAAATTCTTGTGACATAAATTCTCCTCTGCGATCAGTGCGCAAACATTTGATAGTTAAGTCTGTTTCTTTCTCAACATAAATTTTGAAAATTTCAAAAGTAACAAATGCTTCAGGCTTTTCTACGAGAAAGTAAACCCATATTTTTTACTGAAATCATCAATAAAAGTAATTAGGTACCTCTTTCCATTGTTAGAATTAGGTTTGAGTGGTCCACAGATATCAATATGGATCAACTAAAGGATTTGGGTCGCTCTCCATTTGCTTTTCTTAGGAAATGATGCTCTATGTTGCTTTCCCACCATTCAATCATCACACGACTTTGAATGAGACTTAAATTCTGGTAGCCCGCTTACCATGTTTTTCTCTTACAGTGTCTTTAAGCCTTTATAGCCTAAGTGTCCGTATCT
>JBDJHY010000102.1:20916346-20927184 GCA_039654485.1 Withania somnifera | reverse complement strand
TCCCATAAAGATAGGGATTTATTTACTAAACAATAACAAACTCTCTAAGCTTTAGCTAATAATTCTGAACAATTCCTCCCTTAAATTGAATTGTCTGAACATTCAGTTTATATCAACACTAGAACAAACTCCTAAGTATTTCCGCAACCTTAAGAACTGCTCTAGCTTCAAAGGCTTTGTCATCACATCGGCCAATTGATCTTCCGAATAGCAATGAACAAGTTCAATGCTACCATCCTTTGTCAGCTCACGAAGAAAATGACAACACACGTCTATATGCTTAGTGCGACTATGCATAACCGGATTCTTTGAAAGTTTAATTGCTGAGCTGCTATTACAGAACACAGTAACAACTTCTTCTTGCTTCTGACCCAAATTCTCTATAACCCTTATCAGCCATATTGCTTGACATGCACATGATGCATCAGCAATGAATTCAGCCTCCATAGTAGATAAACGTACCACTGGTTGCTTCTTAGAAATCCATGACACTGCTCCTGAAGATAGAAGAAACACATACCTTGAAGTGTTTTTTCTGTCATCTAAATCCCCAGCATAATCACTATCTGTGTAGGCAACAAATTCTTCATCTCCTCCCTTCTTGTAAAATATCCCGAATTCAGTTGTGCCATTCAGATACCTCAATGCTCTTTTTCAAACTTGCAAGTGCATCTCAGTGGGATTTTCCATATATCGACTAATTAGACTTACCACAAACATCATGTCTGGTCGTGTAGCTGTAAGATACATGAGGCTGCCTAAGACTTGTTTATAATAAGTCTTGTCCATCTTAACTCCTCCTGTATCCTTCAAAAGCTTAAAACCGGGAACAATAGGATTATGAACCGAGTTACTCTTATCCATTTCAAATCTCTTCAGCACCTCTAATGCATACGTATGCTGACTGAAAAAAATACCATTAAATTTCTGATGAACTTCGAGACCAAGAAAATACCGCAGCATCCCAAGATCTATCATGTCGAACTCGCGCTTCATTGAATCTTTAAATTCAACAATCATCATAACATCATTACCAGAAATAATTAGATCATCCCCATAAAGACTAACAATCACCACTTTACTTTCTTGTCTTTTAACAAACAACGTGTGCTCATATCTGCATTTCTCAAAACCTTCCTTCATGAAATAAGCTTCCACCCGACTGTACCATGCACGTGGTGCCTGCTTCAGCCCATATAATGCTTTCTTTAAATGGCCCCTTTTGGATGTAACAATTCGGCTGCTCTACAAAAACATTTTCATTTAACTCACCATGCAAAAATGCAAACTTCACATCTAGTTGGTAGACAGACCATCCTCGTTGCGCTGCAAATGCAACAACGAATCTGATTGTTTCCATATGAGCAACAAGTACAAAAACTTTAGTGTAGTCCACTCCATATTCTTGCACATAACCCTTTACAACCAACATTGCCTTATACTTGCCGACCTCTCCATTTTCATTCAACTTAGTTTTGTAAACCCATTTCACACCCACCTTCTTTGCTCCTTTAGGTAATTTAGCCAATTCCCATATGTTATTTGCTTCCATTTCAACTTCCATTGCTTTCCTCCACTTCTCACTTTTAATAGCATCTTCAAAATGGATTGGATCATCAATTGCAGAAATGACAAAATGAACTTCGTTCTCTTCTTTGGAAAGACCCTCTCCAAAAGCATAATCCCTCATTCAACTAGGTTGTCTCCTGTTTCTTCTCTTATTTGAGCTTGAAGCAGCATCTCCACTCAAAGAATCCAAAAGACTCTCTTCTCCTACATCAACATCAAATTCAGATTCTCCTTCCGCTTCTTCCAAAATCAGTCTCGAGAGCTCCACTTTCATGATCATTCCAGTCTAAGTCACTCTCAATTGCATTCTCATATTTCTGATCCTAATCCCAAAAATTATTTTCATCAAACACAACATCTTTGCTTATTATAATTTTTTGTGAAATTGGATCATAGAGCCTAACACACATTTCAGGCTCTTATCATCTAACTTAGTTCTCTTTTTATCAGAAATATGAACATGAGAAATACACCCAAAAATTTGAAAATACTCAACTGAAGGTTTATCTCCACTCCAAGCTTCTTCAGGAGTTCGATCTTTGACAAAAAATATTAGACTTTGATTGAGAACATGCACCGTCCAGTTTACAGCTTCAGGCCAGAAAGTTTTAGGTACTTTCCTTGAAAAAAGCATGCTGCGAACCATATTCACAATCGTTCTATTTTTGCACTCGGCGACTTTGTTTTGTTGCGGAGAGTATACAACTGTAAGTTGTCTTCAAATACTATTATCATCACAAAAATTTTAAATTCTTGTGACATAAACTCTCCTCTGCGATCAGTGCGCAAACATTTGATAGTTAAGTCTGTTTCTTGCTCAACATGAATTTTGAAATTTTGAAAGTAACAAATGCTTCTGCCTTTTCTACGAGAAAGTAAACCCATATTTTTCTACTGAAATCATCAATAAAAGTAATTAGGTACCTCTTTCCACTGTTAGAATTAGTCTTGAGTGGTCCAAAGATATCAGCATGGATCAACTGAAGGATTTGAGTCGCTCTCCATTTGCTTTTCTTAGGAAATGATGCTCTATGTTGCTTTCCCACCATGCAATCATCACACGACTTTGAAAGAGACTTCAATTCTGGTAGCCCGTTTACCATGTTCTTCTCTTGCAGTGTCTCTAAGCCTTTATAGCCTAAGTGTTCGTATCTGCAATGCCAAAGATGAGTCATTTCTTCTGTTGTTGCGCTGAAACAAATTGGCATAACAAGCTGGGATACTGCATGTAGCCTGAACATTCAATTGCTTGACATCTTTGTATCCATGATCAATCCTCTCTCTGAATGATACACCTTGCATCTATCATGTTGGAATAGAATAGCTAGCCCCTTTTCTTGCAACTGCCCAATACTCAATAAATTATTCTTTAGTACTGATACATAGAACACTTCTGTGATCCTCTGTACTATTCCCTCCACCTGTAGCCTTATATTCCCCTTTCCAGCTATGCCCATGCATGTGTTGTTGCCAAGCTTCAATATATCTACAAAGTTTTCATCAAAATCGATGAAATGTTCCTTCTTTTCACACATATGATTACTACATCCTGAATCAAGAAACCACGTATCTTCTTTATCAACCTTTTCAACATTCACAAATGCCATTAACAACATCTCCTCTTGGCTCTCTACATGGCTAGTTTCTTCACTTGAGCACTCCCATTGAAAATATCCAAGCTTATGGCATCTGTAACATTCTGTCGTGGCTTTATCAAAGCCTTGTCTGCCTCTACCTCTACCTCTTCCTTTTTCTCTGTAACTTCCACGACCTCTACCCTGTCCACCAAATCCATCTCCATAACTAACTTTCAAATCATGCTCTTCATCATCCTGGGATCCCATATGTTGTTCATGCACAAGCAAGCTGCTTTGTAATTCATCAATGGACATGATACTTGTATCCTTAGACTCTTCAATACTACAAACAACATAATTAAACTTTTTGGTCATTGATCTTAAAATCTTTTCAACAACAAGATCATCTCCCATTACTTCACCATTAGCCTTCATCTTATTAACGATAATAAGAGTTTGAGCAATGTACTCATTCACACCTTCATATGAAGAGTTTCAAACTCTTGCGAAAAACTTGCAACTGTGCACGTCTCACCCTTATTGTGCCATGATTTTTTTTCATGGAATCCCATATGCTCTTTGCTGTAGCCTTGTTATGAATCGTCTCCAAAATTGTACGATTTAATGCTTGAAACAAATAGTTTTTGGCTTTCAAGTCTTTCAGTTTCTGTTTCTCAATGTTCTTTTTCTATACATCAGTTGCACCTTCTGCTGCAATAGCAATTCCATTCTCCACCAATCCCCAATATTCCTTTGAGCAGAGAAAATTCTCCGTTAGCATCGCCCAATGATTATAATGCCTATCAAACTTCAGAACAACTGGTTGCACAAATGTTCCTTCTATCGCCATTTTCAAGAAGACTGCGCTTTTAAAAGAATCAGGCCCCGTACAATGCTCCTAATACCAAGTATTAAGAACAAGAAAAAGGAGAATTTAAATGGAGAAAAACTTCTTTGTTATTGAATGAGAAAGTTGGCTTTATAATGGCCTTACAACAACTGAAAGATAGAAAATAAAAGAATCACTACTACTGACCAATTCTAAATAACTTAAACGACTAAATATCCATAAAGATAGGGATTTATTTACTAAACAATAACAAACTCTCTAAGCTTTAGCTAATAATTTTGAACAATGCATTTAATAAAAGTCGTAAGTTTAATTATTTCAATCTTGATCGTTAAATACTTTTATTATTCGAATTTAAATTTTTAATGTTTGAATCATAATTGTGTTACCTTTTATTCTATAACATCTAATTGAGTATGAACTAATATCAACAACTAAGATATTGTTTTAAATGTTTAATATCTATAAGGTGTATCTTCATTTATTTCACACACACAAAAATAAAAATTAAAAGCTTTTATATATAAATTATTCCTTTGAGACCTGATTTTTTTTTTTAAAAAAAAGAATTTGTATGAGTTCGTAACCAGCGACTAAAAAGTAAAAAAGCATGTCAAAATAGTTTTGATAATCTAAAAATAGAACAAACATGTGATATGCAACATCAATTAAGATTAAAAAAATAGTCTCAACACGTGTGTTCCATATTAATTTTGCACAATGTATATTTTTTTCCCAATGATTTATGCATATGTATTTCTAAAATACTTAATTATAATATCATTATTAATTATGTAATAAAGTATCTTTTTTCATGCAATCTGAAAAAAATAGATTTCAGGTGTAATTCTAGTACTATTCTCGTAGTTACTCTTTCTCTGATTTTGGTTATCATATGTGTTTGTTTGTTGTTTGATTATTGCGTTATTCTGTTATTGTTATTGTTATTATTATTATTATTAATAATAATAATAATAATAATAATAATTGGGAGATTGAGTCTTTTATCATACTCAATTATTATTGTAAAAGTGTAATAATAATAATAATAATAATAATAATAATAATAAATAATGATATTGCATTAAAGATAAAGATTTCTAAGAAGAACGCAGAAGAAATAGATTTCTTCTGTAGTGTATCGTATTTTGTTTAGCATTGTTCTATTATTTTTATTGTTTTTGTTTCTGTATTTTTTTGTTTTTTGAAATTAAGATTTTATTGAGAGCAAATCTCTCTAATCTGTGAGGCACAGGTTAAGGTATGTGCATCTGTCATACTTTATTTATGTATTATGTTATTATTATTTCTATAATGTGAAAAAGGTCTTTATGTATTGAGTGAAAACAAATTAATAAATATCTGTACAGTAAAAATTGCTTTAGTTTGGATGCAAACGAATTGATTAATATCAAATAAATTGAAGCTGAATATCAAAATAAAGACAAATATTTGACACTTTTCACTAAAATATACTACTAAAAAAAAATTCAATGATAAATAATAACTGTCTCTCTCGTCTATCACTATCGATTACTATCAAACTAGTGTTGGGCCATGTACATTGTACGTCTATTCATATTAATTTTACACAATATATATATAATTTTTTTTTACAATTATGCATATTTATTTATAAAACATTTTATTAAAATTTTATTATTTATTATAAACTATCTTATTCCATACATGTCAAACACATTTTACAAACTCTCTAACTTCAACATATTTTGAGGTATAAGATATGATATCAATCCAAATTAAAGCATAAAAAATTCTGAGTAAGAAGCGCAAAAATAAAAGTGGAGATCATGAAATTTGTTGCTAGATATAGAAAGATAAAATCACAATATTAGATGAATCCAGATCTAAAGTCTTGAATAACTCATCCATATAGATCTGACAAAATTCAAAACATAAATATATGTGTGTTATTTTCATAATTAAGAGTGTCTATAGAACAAATTTCAAGCCAGGTTTAAAAAATAATTTATGGGGTGATTTTAGTTCATAAGTATGAAGTTTTAATTGCTCTTTCAAAGGGAAGAAGAATGAAGTTTCTTTTACAAAGAGAATTAGCGAAAGCCACTCAACTATAAGAAAATAAATAAAATTAAAAATACGTAAAATGAGCTAAAAAACTACACGACTATAGAGAGAGGAGCTCAAGCCAATCGACCAAACTGGAGAGGGGAGAAAAAGAAGTTCCAAACTAAAATAAAATGTCTTAAAAAGTTCAAAACTAGAATCATGGGCTCATTTTTATTAAATTTTAATTCATTATCTTTTAAAAAATAATAACTGGACCACTTTTAATTATTAATTCATTTATTACTTATTTGTCTTCAGCATTCTCCCTACCCCTCCCTCCTTTTCTTCTTCCTTCCCCTTTCTGTTCCTTTGTCTTCTTCAATGCCTCCCCTCCCCTCCCCTCCCCTCTAACCTTTCTCACCTTCTTCTTCCTTTCTCTCTCGCCATTTCTCAACAAAGAAGTCAGATTCAAATTTGTACATACAATCAACAAAATGATTTATGATTTATTTCATGAATAATTCTACACTTTAATTGTACATATGTAAAGTCGAATTGCGCATCCTAAATCAACCAACAAATAATATAAATTATTTAGCACGAAAGTCAAATAAAAAAATTTCAGATCATTTCAATTAGCCTACACAAAAGATGCTACTGTTTTTTTGTGGTTTTGCTTGAAAATTCGAAGTGGGTCAGTGAGATCATTGATGAAAATTTTGACCTTTTGCGGGATTTTGAAAGGGTGAGTGTGAAATTTTCTTTGCTTTATTGGTCAACTGTGTTTGATGCCATTGTTTCTTGAGTTCCTTGCTCATTTAACACGGAGATTTTGTGGTCTGAAGACGGGTAATTTTGTTTTTAATTTTTTTATTATTGGGTCATTTTTAAAAAAATTTAGATGGCACCGACAACGTGACGCCTATGTAATGTATTTTTTATTATTAAATTGATATTATAAGGTAATATATAATGCACTTTAAGGTTATTTAGGGATATATAAATGCCAATTATGTTGAAGGACTAAAGTAAATTGTGAAAAAAAAAACTCAGTTTTTTTTTAATTATTATTTAAATAGCATTTAAATATAATTAAGAATAGTGTCTAAATAAAGAAGAAACGGACATTCACTTACCATTGATATTTTAGTAATCTAATTTTCAATTTTAAGGCTTTCACTTATTTTTATAAGTATGATACCATCACTCATACACAGTTAACTATCATTTGTAGTTGCCATCGTTAGTATAATAACCGACAACATCATTTCATTAGTGATCACAAATATTCACAAGAATTATTAGTCATTATCAACAGTAATCATTATTATTGACTATTATTATCAATCTTTGTCATAATTATTATACAAATCAAGTCGATATCTATAATTGTCACTTGATATTTTTGGGGTCAAATACTTAAGGTAATCATTAATAACTATCAACAATCATCACTATATTAATTATCACAAATATTCATAGTAATTATCAGCTATTAATGACAAATTCAAAAGTAGTGACAGATTCAAATATATATATTAACGTATAAAACTTTAAAATCTCATTAAAAACCAAAACACCTACTTACTTTTTTAATTTTCAAAATACTCTTTAAATTTTATATTATTTTTTATATAATTATAATTAATAACATAAAAGCATTACAAATTTCAAAATAAATCCACCCACTAGGCAGTAACCAAGTTCACATCATAACCACCATTATTAACCGCCACCACTTGACAATCATTTGATTCCTTTGTGGGTCAAATACTCAAGGCAAGGCTAGCATTGTCATTTCACATAAATAATTCCTCAAAGCATGGAAGGTTCAGCAAACATAGTACTATTTTAGCTTAATCAGGGTTTCGGTTTCTCTCCATTTTCAGTTGGAGAAAGGTTCGATTTTTTTTTTTTTGATGTAATGCTAAAGTTGCTTCGATTTTGAGGAGGATTTATTGGCGGCAGCGGCGGCGAGTTGATGGCAGCGTTGTTGCAGTGAAATCGATGATCTTCGGCCGCACTAAATGGACCCGTCTTCACTGCAAACCACTCCTCCAATCAAAGATGACGACTGGGGTATTACTTCCATCATCAATTTTGATGTGTTTTTTAATTGGATATACGGTGTTCGGTTTCATCACGTTAGTGAATTGATAACGATTAGTAGGTTGAGATGTGATCAGTTTTTATTTGATAACAGCGTTGTTCGGATCAGCTTTTACTCACCTCGGGATGCGTGTCAACTCCCACAATTCTGTCCCCCAAGACTAGGCAGGGAAAAAACTTAGTATTTTTTATTTGATAATCATGTGGTTTAAGTTTGCTTTCGCACACCTTGGAATGTGTGCACCTCTTGCAACACTATCCACTAAGGCTAGGACAAATGGAAAAAATAGCTTTTTTATTTATTTGTAATTTAATACATTATTGCTTCCATTTGCTAAATTTAGACGGGTTGTGGATTATGAGCGAGGGCATGAAGTGTTTGGTGAATTAACCTTTTCTTCCCACCAAACCTCACTAGGAAAACAAATGATGAAAAGACTAACCTTTTTTGCCTCTGAGGTATTTGGTTCTACTGCTTAGGTAATACAACACGGAATGTGTTTAGGCGTCACAAGTTCGAAACCTGATTGTTGCACCAAGCTTAATTTAAGTGTAAAAGGGTAGAAGAATGGGTCTATGATCAACCGAGTTTCCAAGATGAAATATCGGATTACTCCGGTCATTCAATTTTATTTTATTAGAACTTAAGAAAATAGAGGAACATGGAAAAGATAGCATAAATGATCTGTTGCTAGCATAAATGATCTGTTGTAAATGTTTGTTGTACAGAAGAAATGTGTCTTTTTTTCATTGTAGTTCCAGCTTTTTTATTCATAAATTACTTGGTTTAAAGGATGTATATAACTTGTCCTGGCTTTAGTGCTTTTCCCCTTTGTGTAAATGCTCGATAGCCGTCCTAGATTGTTTCTACCACCTGATTCTCTTTTGGTAAGAATTTACCATTAGCTTGCTAGCTCCTCGAATTTGTATATGTCACCGCTTGTTTAAAAAATTGTAGTACTTGTTCTTAGTCATTTAGTTTCTCCGCTAACATATGAGGCTCCACATTTGGTGATGATGTTTTGTCATATTCTGTGACATTTGATGGCCAAGAGTAGAGCTCATATTCGTATCGTGACTAATCTAAATTTATGTCTTTGCTTGGTTAAAACATACTGGGATTACACTTGTTTTGAGTCTTCAATGTTCGCTGGAGCTGTTACACATAATGTGTACTAACATAATTAGCTCACATTTTGGACCATTAGACACTGAAGGATATGCAATTCCAAGCTTGGAACTTGAAGATCCTGGCCAAAATAACAGTAGTTTTGTTGAAGTCGAAGAGTCAAAGACATCCGTAGCTGAGGTTAACTCTTAATGTGTTCCACTCTTCACCTGAAAAGAATATTTTGTTATGTCAAAACTGATCCAAGCTTACTATCTTTTTTGACATGATTTACAGTACCTTAATTGATCTGTTTGCTCACCTACTTTTTGCAGTCTAAGAAAGAGGATAATATATATCTTGGACCTCACGGTGCTCCTCCTTCACAGTCAAAGCAACAAGAGATCAATTCTGCTAATAATCGCAAGCAGAAGTTCAGACAGAAACTGAAGGAAGCCGACAGGAAGTACAGTGAAAGTGGTCGTGAGAATAAGGTGGAACACCTGAGAGAGCTTGTGGGTGGAAAAAAGGCTGCAGCATCAAAGAGTTCCCCCAAGGATTGGCTCGACCCTCATTGCGATGAAAATATGTTCCAGAGGAACCAGTGTTAGCGCAAAGCAAGTATCTGTATTAAACACATCCATAATTTAAATCACTCTTGAGGAAAACTCCTCCGTCCTTCAGTAAGTTTTCCTTTCTGAGGGAAAAGAACGCTTTTACAGAAGATTTATGTACTCTCAAATAATTCCCCTACCCAACCTATGTTGCATGTCTAATATCAGCACTTCTGGCTGTGGGTCTTGTTTGTGATGTACCAATTCGGTCTGAGCTCCCTTCCATCATATTTGATTTAATCAACCAGAAGTAAGGATGTGTATCTCATTCAGCTTCCTATGGTAGATAATGTATACTGCATTGTTCTTAAATCATTGTTGAAAATGGAGAAAAAGGCTTGGTTTAAAAAAAAATTCTTTATTTAGACGTGTAAAATGAAACAAGCTTTTGTGAGCTATTCTTGTCCACCCTCACCGATTGAACATATTACTTTTCGTCTTAAAGAATTTTAAGGATTATTTCGTCTATAGACAACACAATTAAATTGTTCAAATCTACTCAATGGTCCAAAACCAAAAGTACATACTTTATTATTTGGTGGTTTTGCTACTCGAAACAGATGAAAATTCTTTTGAAAAACCTCTCTAGCATAGGCCACAAAAGATAGGGGGTAAGGCCTACATACATCCCACCCTCCCATACTCACTGTATTGAACCCAATACCAAATAAGAAAATAATTTGAGTAAAAGATCTTTTACTTGGAAAAACATTGCAAAATTAGGTCAATAAGATTACTAAGACCAGGCATGCGTTTAATGTTCTCTATCATACGCAAAAAAAGGGAAACTAAAATTAAAATTGTCAAAATTTTCTTTTCCACCAGAGTATATATAACATTAGCTCGGCTTCTAAATGATACTGTATCTAAAATGGAAAACTCCCCCAACACGACCAAATATGAACCTAACCAGGCTGAGATAGTGCTATCATGAATTTAAATGATGTGAGGATCCCCCCCACCCTCTCCCCCCCAAAAAA
>JBDJHY010000102.1:20893386-20910252 GCA_039654485.1 Withania somnifera | reverse complement strand
AAAGCGAGGTTTGTCGGTTTCTGATAGACCCTCAGTTCGAGGAAATACAATTTAAGAAAACGTGTAGCTATAGCGAGCTAATACAACACTGACTAGGAAAAAGGAATTTGAACATATTATCACCTCTTCAATAATCTTCACAGCTACCCTGTCTTTTACACTCCCTCCAGGATTCAAGAATTCTGCTTTCCCCAAAATCTGAACATGATTTGGTATTAATCAGGCATACTCATTGTAAATATTAGAGAAAATGGTAAAAACAACACCTGAATTTCGGTTATTTGTGTGTTTCCTACCTGAACTATCGCGTATGCACTTTTCCTACCCGAACTATCGCCAACTATTTATCAAAACACACATGAATTCTTGGTTGTTCTCTTTTCCTACCTGAATGATGGAAAACTCAAATAATAGTTGTGATAGTTCAGAGACGAAACTCGCAAAATCCTGATACTTCAGGTGTTTTTTTGACAATATAACTCTGAATATAATATATCCAACTATGAATAACTCATTGTATATAAGCTTCGCCAAGCGTTACAAGTCTACTAAGCTCAAACAAAGGAATAGGATCCAGCAGGACCTTAATATTTAGCTAACTAATATTACACCTATGGAATTAGGGTTATTATTATTGGTTGATTTCTGTGATCTAACTCAACTGATAGTTATTGTTATCTCGGAAAGTCACTTTTCTTCTTAATTCCAATTTTTTTCATCAAAAAAAGTTACTTTCCGAGATAAAAATAACTATTAGTTGAGTGTCGATCAGAGAAATCAAACTCATATTCATATCTAGTTACTAGCAATTATTTCAACTTAAGCATATAGCTATGCATGCGTTATGCTTGATTGAAACTGAGAGATAGAGAATAATAGAATATACTTCACATCCAGTAGCATCGGAGAGACTATTGATTCTGATTAACGGAGTGTTGCCAATGGCGGCGATGAGTCCATTTCTACGTTTTTGAAGTTTGTTTTTCCGGGAGGATTTTTGTTGAGTTTTTTTGCAGAGGAAATAAGAGGCTATAGCGAAGGAGAGGAGTGTGGCGGCTCCGGCGACGGCAGTTTTTACCGGCGCCATGACAGTGGTTCTCCAGCGAAATCCGGTTGGATTGAACCGGAAGTTATGTATATGGGCGGTGAAAGGGCTTAGGCGGGTTATGAATATTTCGATCAATTGCAATTAGACTACCTTAAGTTTCTTTTTGTTCAATTTTTACTGTTCAACTCTCGAGAAACTTGTTATTATCCTAAGTGTGATTCTCATTACTGTATACGATTTGTACAAAATTCTTAAATTCATTCTGAGCCTGGTCCTTCATTTTCGATTCTCGATTCAATTTGCATTTTTATTTTTGATTTTAGCTGAAAAAAGATTTTTACGTTTTTTTTTAGTAGATTTTTAGAAAATTACATTTACATTCATTCTTATTTATCCTTATTAAAACATGTTTTTATTTTTATTACAATAAATAGAACTAACATGTTTACATCGGAAAAAACAAAAACGCAACACCTTTGAACAAAAGTTTTAAAACATGAGCATTTAAAGTTGTTGAGTGAAATTTATATAAATTGTTTCAATAAACATTCAAAAAATCCTGATGATTTGCCAAAGAGTCATGACAATTATTTTGTATTAATTCTAGTAATCCGTTATGATAATGTGGATACGGAAAAAAAGAAAAGAAAATGAGAGATCCATATCATCAATGTAATGCCTATAGAACAAATATGGTCTTGTTTATTTCCAAGAAGAAAAAAGAAATAGAATATTGCAACCATTAATTAAAAGGAATAATAAAGGTAAATTCAACTCGACAATCTTAGATAGAGAAGAGTACTTATAACTCTTAAAACAATAATTGTAATACCAACACGAATCGTGAAATCATCCAATTTCTTCAATTCCCAAAGAAGTTGTAGAACAAGACGATGGATCTCTACGTTTTTGCCTCCTTGTTGCAGCATTAATACTTTGACCTTCTTCATCGACTCAAGTTCTTTACTTGATTGATGCCCAATTATACAACACATCAAAAAGAAGTATATCATCGCATAAGGATGACTACAGCCCTGACATGCAATTAGTAGACCCATATTATAATATGCAACAAAATTTGTATTTTTGTGCCATGTTTTCATCGATTCTGATAATATTAGAGTTAGTTTGCACCAATCCGCAGTGGTTATATCGTTCAGATCCTTTGGGATTTCGTCAACAAACACCTTATGTGTTGAAATATATTTGCCCTTGGATAATTCATCAAGAAATTCTTTGCCTTCGTCTGAGGAGAAGTAATTCAATAACTCATCGTCTTTATCAACTAACTTATTTTTATCGTCTCCTAATTTTGATGATGATGAATAGCATCAAACTTTTTCAAACAACTTTCCTAGAAAATACGTGCTATTATTCAAATAGTTTATCTCTTGGTATCTACGTATCCACTGTAAGACTCTTGTCGTTTTGAAATGGCAGTTCGAAAAGGTGGAACAAATTGAGGATTTTCTGGGAAGCTTGGTTGAAAATCTGCGAACGAGAACCAGAGAAGCCATTGCTAGTGCTACTAAAGGGTTTATGCAAATTAAAAAAAAAACCTAGCTGGAATTCATTTTAAAAAATATTTAAAAGTCATATATACTTGTTGGAGAAGTAATTAAATACTTGGAGGAAAAGAAAATAGGATTAATTGTGTAGTTACTTAATGACGTGTTAAAATCAGTATTTAAATTCCTAGGCCTCATGTATAGCCAGAATATATTTTGACAATTTCAACTGATTCCCCAGGCTAACAATTGGGAACGCTGGTGTTAGTGGATTTTCAGAATATATTTTGACAATTTCTTTTATAATCTGTAATATCTGTTGGTTCAACACCAATTACCCCAACTCGATTGTTGTAACCCTCTTAACCATCCTTAACCTAAACCTAATATATTAGTATATATATTAGTGTTTGTCCTCTAGTTGATTAAACAAAAAAAAAAATAGTCTTCATCTTATTGTTTTTGTACACTAGGGAGAAAGCTAGTTCTTTTGTTCCTCTCTCAATAAAATATCTTTGCCCGTAAACCTTTGAGAGTTTGAAGACGCTTCGGGTTAGGTTGCCCTTTAGGCCAATGGGTGGTGCATTTGACTTTGATTGTCCGGAATCAATTAATCAGACGATCTGAACCAAAAAACAATAATCTATTACGATAATAATTGCTACATAATCAAATACATCTGCTAATCATGGTAAGATTGTATAAAATTTTACTTTGATTTATAATTAGTAAAATTATATTTCAAGTATGGAATGAAAAAAGAAGTTATCATAAAAATTTGTGGTGAAATAGTTATAATTTCAGACTTTAACTCGGAATTTCAAGCTTGAGTAATCAAAATAAAATAATCCTAGTATGAAACACTTTTCTTTTAATAAATTTTGGAAAGCATGAATTTAAGTAAATCGAGATTTCAAATAAATATCAGCATTTATTATAATAATAAAAGAAATTTGCAGCAATTTTTAATTAAGTGTGTTAAATTTTTTATCAATATTAGTAAATTATCGTTGAATCTAATGTCATTATAGATTTTTGAGACATTTACAAAGAATGTTAAAATGTAATTATCATTAATAAATATTTTAAAAAATATAATTTTAGTAATAATTAAACTATTGTTGTTAATTAATTACCGATAACTATCCTTTTGATGTAGAGACTAAGTAAGAGCTCAAAAAATAAAAAAGGAGATTGCCATATGATTATTAGAGGATATTTGATTTTACTTATTAAAAATAGTTTATAAATTCAAAATTAAAAGTTAATTTTTTTAATTTTGACTTCTTAGCTTCAAATAAATATTTAAAGAATTTTTTTTATATATATATATCTAAATTTACTTTAAAACTAATTTTACTTAAAAATATTTAAAATAATCAAATGCAAACATGCTCTTGTTCCCTAAAGGAATAAACTTTAAGCAATAAATTACCAACGAGGTGCAGCTCGATCTGGTTACATAAAATAAAAAAATAAAAATGATGAGTGCACAAAAGTGCAACAAGAGAATTAAATAATCAGTGAAAGGGCAAGCCTGTTAATTTACTGATGCGTGAAATAAATCAAATGGCCTATGAAGTTACCATTTTGCCCTGGGCTTAGAAAATTGGATACTCTCACTTGAGCGTCACTCTCCCTAGAATCAAAATGGGTAGTTTAGGAAAAATATCATTAGAATTATTTCGAATTCTGTCTCCTACTACATAGTTCTTTGAGAGAAAAAAAAAAAAAATTTATGGCAGAGAATCTTTGCAGAAAAACCGATACATTCCTTTCTTCCGTTTTATATTAGCTGATACGTTTGTAAAAATATTTATTTTAAAATAAATATTTATTTTAAATAATTAAAAAATTAATTTATATATCATTTAAATTTTATTTTTAATATTAATATAAAGAGATATAATATAATATAAAAAAATAAAAATTAATTAATTAAATTATACTCTAATTAATATTCTTCTTAATAATAAAAAAAAATATAAATCTGTCAACTAATATAAAATGGAGGTAGTACACCACTTATTTTTTTTCTTATGAATTTTTCATATGATATCCAATACTCATGTAAGTATTGGATTAAATTTAAATTTATATTAAAAAATTTCACGTTGAAGATAAAATACTTTCTAATAAAATATAACTTTGTACCGAGGTGACTTGAATTTAAACCCCCTAATTAAAAATAAATAAATATATATTAATTTACTACAATTCTTATTTATATACATATTTAGATAGTGAAGGAGTTAATCCAAATCTCGTTAATAAAAAAGTTACTATTGTATATATAAGATATAATTTAATTCTTTTAAATATATATACAGTGATATCAAATTTCCATTAGACTCAATAACTAAGGTATTTAAAATTTATTTTGAGATTTTAAATTTAAATTTCAATTACCATCTACTTATTTTTTTTGGAATTTCTCATTATTTTTTCAAAATTTTCAAACACCTAGATAAAAAATTTAAATCCGCTATTCTCTTTAGTAGATAAACGTATAAACCAACTCCATTCCCCCATTACTCCTCTTTATCTCTACAAAAAGTGATTCCCACTACATCAACTTCAAACTCTTCGACCATGGAAATCCAAACACTAGTTGTCAAATTCAAACTCCACATCTTAATTGCATCTACTTTTTCCATTTTCTTCTTGGTTCTGATTTACCTAGCACCTCCTTTTTCTCGAAGTTGTTAACTATTTTTGGCCTCTATTACTCTCCACTGCCCTCTTCCTCCTTGTTATCCTTCTCTTTCGATCGATTTCTCCGCCAGTAACTGAAGTTTCCGGTGGCCATATTTTGGATTACGTGGCGGGAGAGACTCATCTACATGAATTACATGAACATGAAAAAGAAGAAGGAGAAGAAAGTGAAAGTAGTAAAGTAGAATGAAATGCTTGCTTTTGCGCGCATCAACTAAATCAACCACTTTTCATGCAATAGAATTCAGTTAACTTTTTCGATCAAGATTAGGAGAGAATAAAATAAATAACAAATAGTTAATTTAATGGTTATTTTTATCCAATTCATGATCTCTATTTTCTAGTTACTTGGTAAGCTAATGAAATTGACAGGTCCTGAGGTTTTTGTAAATTTTCAATGTTAACTTGCATTATTGGCCTGCAGCACCTTATCTTTGGGTCCCTTTTCTTTTGATTATTGAGCTTTATCATTTGTTATATTCCTTTTTTATTTATTTTGGAGTCGAAATTTAAAATTTATGAATTTGACAAGTTAATTTTTTAATTGGTTGTGTTCATGTTATTTTGATAATAAAAAAAACTTTCTACCTAGTGGCCAACACAATTCTAGCTTTAATTTTTTACTACTTCACCAGCTAAATAAAATAATAATATCAACATTATTATTAAACTGCTCAATTCCTGCGGAGGATTGGTAAACTCTCCTATTTGTACTGTTTAATAGTATCAATATATCTGACTTTCCTAACTGCAGTGCAGATTGACTGGGGGTAACTTTAGTTTGTTGGTTAACCTTGTGAGTGAATGTAACAAATTTACCTCAAATGGCAAGACTACGTCTACATCCATGAATGTAACAACGGGGTTGCATAATGTGTTACATCATTTTGTACCCCTATTCTCAAATTGGTATCGGAAATAATATTGTCGTGGTTGGTCTATATACACTGTCCTTCTCAGGCCCAACTTTGTAGAAATATAATAGACATATTGTTATTCTTTTAAAGATAAAAATAAGATTTGCATTCACTTTATTTTTTCGGACTCTACATGTAAAATTATATTAAATTTTATTGTTATTGAACAAAATACATGTTGTGTGATCAAAAAGTCGTAAGGACACAAGGGTTTTGAGAAATTTTCCCAAAAAAATCTCGAATCCAATGCTCAATTAACTCAATCCAACCAAGATTCATCACTAAAAATAAGATACATGTGGGAAAAATTTAGGCAATACATATCAGAGTAGATTGAGACAACGAAGCACAATAAAATTCGAAAAACCACGATGGAGAAAAGCCCTACTCGCATGAGTAGCACAAAATCAAGTCGTAAAACAATTTCTTGCATAAGTAGAAGATAAAACGTACAAATAGACCAACGTGATTTGCAAGGGTGGAGTTGGAAATACAAGCTCATCAACATTCAGTAACTCTGATTAAAATAATAAAAATTAAATTTGTTAAACATATATATATATATATATATATATATATATATAATAAGCTTCACAACCTTATGATATTCAAATTTTAAATCCATACGCGATGATTCCTCAAACTTTATGACTAACAACAATTTTTAGGGAAAGAAAACAAAAAGGAAAGGGAGAACAACAATATTAGCAATATGGTTGGATTACTGACTACAACCCATTACATTAGGATCCTCTTAAAGACAAAAACTAGTGGGTTCACCTAATTTGTCTTGATACTAAACACCTAACGGTACTATATCAGTTGATCTTTGCTATGTTTATCGTAAGGTAAAAAATTCATGGGTATCTTACTTATATACTCCTATTTAAGTTTTAAAATTTTTTCACATCTATATTCACTTCAAAACAGATTTAAATAGACCATGTAAAAAATTAGGTTAGACTAAGCTATGGTTGAAGTTCAAATATATCTAAATAAAATTGACTGAATTTTAATCACATATGCATAAACATTAGACAAAAATACCTAAAATTCAACAGCAAAATAGACACAAGAAAAGAGCAATAGATCGGACCAGCCTACAAAAATGAAACGCAAGGATGAGCTAACCTCAAAAATCCGTTCTCAGTTTGGATTGTAGGCTGCAACTCGCTTGCATCCGGGCTCCCAATCAATTTCTTTGAGTTTCATTCTTGCGAACGTACTCCCAAGGCGTATGACACTTTAGATATTTTGTCTGAAGCAAAGTATGTTTGAATTTGTTTCGAGACAGGTATACCTACTAACATTTATAAACTTAAGAGCTGTTTCGTAGCTTACTATTATTATGTAGGTATTAGTAATATAAGAGTTAATTGTGAGGAAATTGTTATTTGACCCTTTACAAAATTTATTTTAGTTTTTTGAACTTTACAAAAAAAAAAAAAAAATTTATGATCTTTGTGGGTCTATATATTCAAAAGAAATTGCCATGTCATTTTTTATGATTGTTTTGAAAAATAGGAGGGCGTTTTGCAATTAAAAAGAGATTTTGCAAGAGATTTGAAAAATTAACGCCAGTCAACAACTTGTCAATTTGCTCAGATTCTTCAAGGCCTCGATAGAATCCTCATACCCTTCACCAAACCTCTCATTCAGTGCTAAAACATACTTTGTCCATGTAGGTAGGATCTATACCTGATGTCTTCCACCTCAAATAGGATCTATGCCAGAGTATAGCCTCTCCTTCTAGTTGTATGGAAGCAACTCTCGCTCTCTGTTCAAATGGGACTTCATCCACGAAGAAGAACTAATCGACCTTGTACAACCAATCTTGGCCAAAAAAATGAGAGAATTCCAATCTAGAATAATGAGTGAAGTAATTACCAGTGTGAAGACCTTTATGACGATTCTCACATTGACATTCCATCGAGCATTCTCTGGCATTTGAAGACCCTAGTAGGTTATTTTCCTCTCCCTTTCGAACTCAGATACCCACTTGCTTCTTTGAGTTCATCCAATCCTTATTTGTCTGAATATTACGATCGTTAATACTAGACATTCCTTCCATCAATTTCTGCATGCGCTTCTTCTGGTGATCTATCTTGGTTCTTGCTTTTCGTTATTACTAGGCCAAGGAACGCAAGCTCTAATACCACTTGTTGCACAATTGAAGCACCAACAATGGAAATGGTTAATCCACTCGAGGAAGATGACTACTAAATTCAGAGAAGTACTCCGAGAGAGTTAGCTAACAATTTGATTAGAAGAGAAGGAGAAGGAGAAGAAAGAATTTCATTATCACAATCAATGCCTACATTGTAATGTACAAATGTTTTTTGTGCTATTCCATAATTGAGAACAATCAACTACTAACCAACTAACTTCACAATGCTAACTAACTAACTACTACAATATTAACAGAAAAAATAAACTTAACAAGAAAACTGAATTTTGGCAAGTCAGCTACTCCCCCTCATCTACATGTGATCTACGTGTAACATAAGCAAGAACACAATAATTGAGATTGAGCAATATTTTACTATTAAATTTCTTCGTACGAAAAGTTAAGGTCAAACTGCTATCTCCTAGACACCAACACATACTCAAAACTCATTCACGATAACAATAAATAAAATGTAACCCCCGCCCCCTCCCAAAAAAAATAAAAAAAATAAAAACGGTGATTGTGACCTCTCGAGAGAATCGATAACTGCATCATTGATAGTATTTTGGTTGGTTCATATTAGGTAGGTAATTGGTAAAAATTTATCACTCGGTGCGTATATCAAATTAATATATACATATCATTTGTTAGAATATAAATTTCATTTACTTAACCATAACTAATTAATAAGTATTTTACTTTATTAAATCACTTAATCATAACTAATTAATATTAGTTTGGTATAAGTTTTACCATTAGATCAATGCCTTGTGACCAGACTCGTTTAACAGAAAACTTTTTTGTTTGGTTCTTTCACATATACGATTGAATTGCTAAAGTAGTTTATTTTATTACAAACTAAAATTAGATTGTTTTGTTTTTGTTCTAAGTTTTATAAAACTCGTTTGAGGGTTGATTTGGACAAGTCATGTAGCTTAAGTTGGTTCAACTTTTGTAATGAATTAATTTGGGTTGTAACTATTTATTCCTTAAATAATAACGTCATTCACTAATACATATTTGGACAATTTGCAGATCAAGCTTGACGCCCATACAAGATGTGGTAAAGGGAAGAAATTAAAGAGATCTAAAAATTGAAGGAAGAAATTCAATGTCTCAGAATCTGTCCAAAAAAAGAAAAAATTGAAAAAAAATCAAATCTTGAAATGATAGTTTCCATAAAGAAATGGACCTGAAGAACCCATAATAAAATAGTACAAAATTTTGGTAAAAGATTCGATTTAAATTACTCAAACATGATTTAAAATGGTAAGAAAATCTTTGATAAAATTATCCGATTTTCTTTCTCCTTTTAATCATGAGGGAATTTCTTCATAAATAAACAATAATATCACTTGTCAATTAGTCCTCCATTTTTCTCATCAACTCGTTCATTTGATTCAATGGAACCCTTTGCTCTATTGGTATGCTTCACTTTCATCAAAAAATAATTTTCTCCTTTACGTAGTTAAAAGCTGAGAGTTGTAATATTTTTTTTTTTACTTATCATTATTATAATTATTATTATGTCTTTTTAGGGCTGTGTTTTGAAAGTGGAGGTTTGTTGCGATGCATGCAAGATGAAGATGGTGGACGTTTTGAGTTCTATATGTGGTAATGTGTTCGATAAGTTTTTATTTCTTAGTGCTACATGTTTTTTTTTAATAATCGTGGTGTCCGACCTTGACTAATTTCATGAATACTTAGATAACTCCATCCATTAAGGAGAATATATGAGAAGAAATCACTAAGTTAGGAAATGTAAACTTCCATGATTTATGGCTCTTTGAACTTGAAGAAATATAGAAGGGAAATATGATTAAAAACACTTTCTTATGTTCACTTTGTCCGTTTTAATGCAAAATTAATAGTAAAAGGATTTAAAAGATGCAAAAATTTCACTCCTAGGATATGAACCTGCGATCTAGAGCAACTTTTAGGTCACCTTTACCACAAAACTAAAAGCATTTTGTTTTTAAAATCGTGGTGTCACCCGAGACCTCTTGGTACTCAACCCACGTCATTGACCACTAGGCCGCACCCTTGGATGCTAGAACATTCACTTATGTCAAAAGATTTCTCTCTTTCAAAGCCTATTGAAATAGAGATCATGGAAGGGGAGTAGTGAGAAGTGAACATGGACCTATTGTGTGGGAAAATCCTAGTGGTACCCCTTGATCAAGAGAAGACAACTGTGGTTTATTTGTTTTTAACACATTTTTATTTATTCTATAGGTGTTTATTCTGTCACAATAGATGCTGAAGAGGAGATTGCTAAGATTTCTGGTGAAGTCGATCCAAACCTCCTATTGAGGGCATTGTCAAGATCAGGCCTTGGCAACCATGCAGAGTTGCAATGGGCATCGCTCAAGCATCCATCGTTGAGCAATAGTTATATGGCTGATGGATATGGTTCCTATAATCATGGATATGGCTCTCAAAGTCATGGATATGGTTCTTATAATCATGGCTATGGTTATAATAGTTATGGCCTCGGCCATGGACATGGCCTTGGATGTAGTTCTATTGCTGGTACTTTTAAGCGAAGTAGGTCATTGCCTGGATATGATTATGGCTATGAAGGACACCTCGATTATCAATATCCTTTTAGGCGCCTTGCATCAGACTCATATGCTACCAACTATTACTCCGATGCTCTGCCATCACCTAGGTATGTTCCAGCATATGAAGATGACAGCTTCAACTGTTGACCACATTGTGATTTTTTTTTTTTGGTAGAAACGGTATACATATGTATATATTATATAGAACTTAAAACAGACAGGGTTACAAATTATCCTGGCTCTACTTGAAAGTAAGCCAAAGTTTGTTTGTATACACCGGAGGAACTACAAAGTAGTCAGTGCTGTCATCATTTTCCTTCTATGCTGCTTCCTCGGCAAGAGCATCAGCTACCATATTGCTCTCTGTAGCAGTGTTCCACTCTCTCTTTTAGCTCCCACCTGTATTCATGGATAATCGCATTATAGTGAAGGTTTCCATTTTTTAGCATTGTGATAACTTCTTTGGGATCAGTTTGTATTGTGATGATCTAGCCATTTGTTATAAGTAGTTATTGTGCATTGTTTCTTATTGTAAGGATTTACTTGTTTATGTTAGATTCTGTAGATAGGACTTATTACACCTTTTGTTTTGCTGGAGGTGAGGTATATGACTTTACATAAGGGTGAAAGTCTATCGTCACAATCTTATTTGTAACCAAGTTTGGGATTTAGGACAATGTTGATTTTAAGGCTTAATGTCGTGTCTCAAATTGATACTTTGTACTATTTTCAAGCTTTAATTTGTTTGTCTACAACAACAACATACCCTGGTATGTTCCAACAAAGTGGGGTTAGTCTATTTTCGGTAGACCCTCGGTCTATTTTATTATATATTCTCATATATATTCATAGTCTAAATGACGTATTTTCTTCCCTGAATTTGGTTGAGTTTTTCTTGACTTCTTGTGAATCTTGTCATTGTAGGCCATACAACTATTATATGTAGAGAACCGGAAAGATTCTTAATGGCTTCGTTGGCTTTCACCATGACAACAAGAAGTTGTTTGCATGATCGTTTCTTCTTTATTCTGTTTACTAAGCAAACATTTATATATTTAAAGATAGCTATAGTTGAATATCTTTTTTTTTTTTATTTTTTTTTTATGCGAAGTTTAACAGCCTTCATTTGTACTTAAAGGAAATTTGTTGGATTGTCGTCAAGGTAGCTGATGCTTTACTTCGGTAATTATATTTGTTGCAGCTGAACTACTATGTGTTATCATCCACATATGTGTAAAAGATAATGGTCGCAATTAAAAGTCGAGCACTTCAACGTTAAGTTAGCAATCCAAAGAGAATATCAATCCAAAGGGCGGCAGGAGAAAATGCTGCAATCCCCTATACCACAAATTTTTTACGGCAGTTTTCAAGGAATTACCGTAAATTTACATTTATATTCGATTTTCGATTTGTTGAACTCTTTTACATTTAGGATTTGCCTCTATTCATTTTTCTTTTCTCCAAGTTCCTATTTTAATTGAATTTAATGGCTAGGATTTAATTGACTAAAATAAAAGCCTAACCATGGATTAGATATTAAATATATTATTCCCACAATTTTAACAATACGGAGAGAAGCCGGAACCATACATTTATAACTCCTTTAACAGTGAATACATTATATAATTTCAAATAAGCAAAATATTTATCACATAAAATAAATTACATTTTCAAAACACGAAAATAGTAAATTGTTATTCAAACACTCCAAAATTAAGTCATCAAAATACTAACACTGTTACTCCATATGACTCTTTTTTTCTTCCAATTAACAGTATTACAGTATGTGTTTTTTTGTGAAGACAAGTACTATAAGCCTTTTCCCTTGTTCATAGTACTATATAAACCTTTAATGATGTAGGTGATTCTGAGAAGGATTAAACAAACGTCCGCAAGAGGAAGCGAGAGACAACAACTACATATCCCGTGTATTATCATAAAATAAAGTTAGAGAAGGTAGAGTATATGAATCTGTTAAAAAAATGACTTTCGTTGAAATTTTGATTAGCTATTGTTGTCTAACCTACTAATCTTCATAACCGATTCAGGATCTGAAATTTAGAGTTTCTAGGGGATCTCAAATTAATATTAGGATAATAACAACTTCGTTCCTAGTCAAATTCATAGTGTATTTATAATTTACATGCGAGGACAAAAATTTATGACAAAATTTGGGACACTTTAGGAGACACAGGCATAATTCTAGATTATTATTATTTTTTGGATGAGGGGGTAGGGGTTATATTTGGTAAATGTTTCTGCCCAAGGAATGGTGTGACTTGGGCTAAAAGTTACCCAAACCTGTTTTGGTTAATGCTAGATATCCCTTTATTTATTGCCTGTCTGCCTACTCACATTCAATCTCTGAAACCAATCCAACAACATGCTTAAACAAAGTAAGAGTTTTTCATCTTCATTCTTATTCTAGTTTATCTTCAAGTTTATTACTTGTCATTTGCTTATATGATTACAAATTCAAATAATTTATCCTTTGAAGTTTTTTATCTAGACAATTTTCACTTTAGCAAATATAGATTCCTCATAACTCCCATATGAAATAAATTGGTCTAAAAATTATAGTCTCAATACTAATTTCGAGATAATTTAATCTGCCTATCAAACGTTTCCCTCTTAGATTAGAATGAGACAAATTTGTCAACAAACCTATGGGTTTTGGCATTCCATGCTCCTATTAAAGGAAAAATAAATATTCTAAGCCTTTTCAGCTCTAATAAAAAACCAACCATATTCACAATCATACTTACTTGTCATCACTTATCAGTATATATATTCATCCATTAGATATATCATTGACACATATCATCCAAGGTAGGCCAGGCATCGATTCGAACTCAATCGAGTTCTTCACAGCTTGAAGCTGAGCTAACTCTTTAATATTTAATTTCTCTCTCGTGCTACGCTATTCGAAATTAAATTTACGATTAATATGTTTGAAAACATATATAAGCATTACTAGTTTAAATGTTCAAAGCCTTTTGCACTTATCTTATTGGACTCTTGTTTCATCTTTATGCCAGTACTTTCCATTGGCAACGTTGTGTTGGGTAAAGTAACATGGCCAGTAGCTTTTGCCATGAGAAAAGCTGCTGACAGATATCCTGAGTTCCAAAAAACCATTGCTCAAGCAGCTAAGGTATCATTGAGATAGAAAGATTGTTTTCGATAAACTCCGACATAAAATTGAATAAACATTAGTTCACAAACATTAGTTCATTCTCCATAGCCGGAGGTCTATCAGAAATAACTTTGCTACATACATCAACTTTGAGATAGTGTTATAAACTTCGTACACTCTGCCCTCCCCATTACCCCAATATTGGGTTTGTTGTTGTTGTATTAATTAATTCGACAAAAAATCAATTTCTTAATAATCTTCTTTTGCAAAGACTCTTAAACTCTTTTCATAATCCAGAATCACAACATAGAGGAGAAGCAAGTCATAGAAAACTATGCTAAGGACTACTCTGTCGTTACGGTACGTATGATGGGAGTATTTTCGCAGGTTGTTGCTTCTGGTAGTGTTATTGATTTTAGGCATTTCGGCAATTGAACCTTGTCAGAACTGTTTCTTTTTAAGAACCAAAAAGATTTGTTCAAAAATAACAGATGCCTTGTACTTTACTATTTTTTGTATTCTTAGATGGGACTGGTACAATAAAAGATCCACTAGAAGAAAGAGTGCAGATTCTGGAGGAACAAGACCTGCTATTGCGATACAAATTGGATCAACAGTTGTGACAACGAGTACGGTGAGGAGCAAGAAAGAAGGACGAGTGGATCAGCTTAGCTCTAACAGTCACATCTTTTCTTTTCGTTTCATAAACAACTTAAAGATAATATTATTAGTTAGTCGATCTTATAACGCTAGAAAATTTCTTATGTTTAACTTTTGAATGCTGATGGCTTGTAAATGCCAGTTTTATATCCAAGCCTTCATCTCCACTTAAGTAAAATAAATCCAATATCATCTTCTGTGAATCACAGAACCAGCAGCCTTTCCATTTCATTTCTTGATTCATAGCCCTTTTAACAATGTTGCTCGGACACTCCATAAGTTGCAACACTCATGTCTGATCCATCTAAAATGCCCTACTTTTGAAGCACCTAACGATAGTTTTTAAAGAATCCAAACAACATAGCTTTTGAATGTGTTTAAAATTGTATTCATAGATTTGTGTTTCATCTGCTAGCTTGATATTTTATGTAAAAGATTAATGGAATGTCATTCTCAGCCCAAAGGCCTAATGCTGCTTGTCTGATGTATCCTCTTTGATTGCTCTTAGTATTTAGTATTTCATCAAAGAGTTTTCTTGTTTATTATTGTATTCATCCCTATAATCCTCTTAATTGCTAGTATTTGCCTAAGATTTTTGCATGACATCTCACTTAATTAAATAGCCGAGATGTAGCGAAATGAATAGTGAGGATTCATGTTACTTGTTTTTGTTGCTTCTATATCTATAAGATGTTACCCAAACATGTATTGCTATAATTTAGCCGTTGCCAGAAAATAGTTTGTAAAATTTCAGTAAAAAGAAATGAAATATTCCCCCCGTGCATGTGGCTGAGAAATGTCATCAATAAAATAATTGATTCTTTTGTTTGACGGTACTAGGATGTTCTAGTTCCATTGCCACGAAATAGTGGCTAGAATTGGGTGTTACGGTACTAGTATATAAACAATATCTATAAATGCTAGCTAAAGTTTGTATGAACAGTGACAGAGTTATAGCCTCGTAATTAGGAGGGACAGAATTAAGTAGCTTTGCACTTAAGCTCGAAAGGGCATGATTGAGTGGTTGGGAGATGGTTTTTCATGGGAGACCTAGAATTGAATTCAATCTCTATTGACTGCTCAATCATGAGCTCGTCGTATCGTATGGACTTGTCTAGTGCCGCTCACATCTCCTGTATGGTTTATGAGCTATTGCATGTAAGTAGGTTATGAAAATCAATTGAATCTACTAAAATCCGTAGGATATGTCCCACTTCTTTTGTTGATTTTCCTATTTGCAAGAAGCTTGTGAGATAAGAGATGTTTGAATGATCCATGTTCAATTTTAGATATCTAGCGTTTCCCTTGTTGTCATCTTCTTCCAAATCATTGTAATTTGGCTCAATTTGTTTGTAACAGAGTGCCATACACATATCATACCGAATAATTCACATCTTGACAAAATTGCCAAAAGGAATGATTTTAGTCGAAGTCTTGGTTAGCTACTTCTTTTTCTTATATCTTTCCGAGCGAATTTGAAATATGAAATTTATAATTAATCTCAAGTTAATATTAATAATATAATAATACTTGTTCACTAATGTTATTGAATGAATATCCAGTAACTTTTAAGTCATTTGTCTTCTTTTTGTTGCTGTTAAGTGCTAAATTTAAGAAAAAAGAATTTCCAAAGGATCATAATCTGAGCCACAATGGTAATCAGGTGAAGTTTGTGTCTTTTCAAATAGAAGTACTCAGGTCCTTTCTAGATGTTGCCGACCTTTCAATTAATGTCTTTAGCTTATTGTAGATAGGGAGGGGGAGAGCTAGGGATGTTGATTGGCTTATTCTAGGGAACCACTCTCTACCAATTTTATTTTATGCTAAGCTTAAGGTTAAACTTTGATTAAGAAATGAGCAATCTCATTTACTATATTACATTTTTTCATGATTAGGTATTATATTTGTATAGTTCATAAAAGTAAAATAATAATTTAATTGAATTCGTTCGAGACGTCATTATTGAGATTGATTAAATCAATTTTTAAAATATAAATGCTTAAATTAATACCGAGTCCACATTGTTGACAATTTTCCAACACTTCATTCATTATGAGATTGACCAAACTTAGTTGAAAGAGGTCCCATTTGGATGGGTATCAAAAAGAACCCTTCCATCATACAAATCCATATAAGGTTCTTGAAAATGAA
>JBDJHY010000102.1:20875202-20886009 GCA_039654485.1 Withania somnifera | reverse complement strand
CCTTTCAGGTTAATTGGACACACCAAACTATATCTTATTTGAAGATTAAAATTAAAATATACAACACTTGTCCCACTAAGTCAATTACGAGGATGATTATTAATCATTATGTTAATTGAGATAGACATTAAAGGGTTAATAATTATGTTTTAATATATTAATTATGTTAATAATAGATTTTTTTATTATTTATTACTTCATTTATTTTTATTTATCTATATTTTGATATTTGAGTGTTGATTTAATTAAATTTTAATTAAAGTTTTTTATACTTAATTAAAAAATTTATAATATTAAAATATAGATCAAAGTTTATATGATTTGATTTTTATAAAGAGAAGCTTGATAAAAATTAGTTGGTATATTAGTGATATTCGTAACTCGAGTTAATTGGTTTGCTAAATAAAATTGTCTTCAACTTTCTTAGCATGTTGAGTACGTATTCTGTGTAAGTATAGTGACATAACAATGACACAATCTAGAGTGCAAAGTTAAATGAATCTGTAAGATTATATTAATTGATTATTATAGTCCAAACCTCTCAATGATAATTGATTTTGAGTTTTTTGGAATATTATAATAATAAATTATTATGCACTTATGTTAACATTTGGTGTTAGTAAATAATAGTTTATTGTTATATTAAAAATAGATATTATTTAAATAAATTGACTTATACATCATGAAAATTAATATTAACTTGACTTACATATTATAAAAATTAATATTAAAAAATATAAAATTATTGGGAGAAAATCTCCAGTATGAACTTTTGAGCGATTATATTGTGGATGTTATTGTGTTAGGTATGAAAAGTAATGGTTTAAGTCTGACGACATCCATGTTATTACTTCTATTCTTATTTCTACCTCTGAATCGTTGGACAAACTTATTTGGCATTATACTAAGTCAGGAAAATATGAGGTTAAATCAGGCTATCGTTTAGCTAGGAAAAATGGCTAGTTGTGAACAAATGAGCAGCGAGAGACCACAATTTAGTCATTATTCTTTCTCTAAAATTTTTTGAAGGTTCTTATGATCTATGAATATTAAAAATAAGTACAAGCAATTTATTCAAAAATGTATCTAAATGTGATACCAATCCTAACAGTAAAATCTTAATGAATATGTTATTATTGTTCATATAGATTTACTAATCTTTTTTTTTTTTTTTTAATTCTTTTCTCTTCAGGATTGTGGTATTTGTGCCTGACCTGAAAAGGTGGAAAGACTAGATACCAATCCAAAATTTAGAATCATTAGGTTGACTTCAAGGGTGGCTAAAGAATGAGATTAGTTAAATGCTTTAATAGGTAGAATTTTCTTTGATAAGATTATTTTGAAAAAATAAATATTTTATAGATTTAACACTTTTTTATGAAATTGTTTTTCTTGTCGAGAATTGGATTTGCTGCCCTGGAGGAACACATTGAACAATTGTCTTAGTCTATGACAAATGTAAGGTAGTATATAGATTTTCTTACTATTTTCAAACAATTGTATATTCATCACAAACGAACTTTATCATACTTCCCCCTTGCATCTCTTTACCAAATAAATGTTGTCTTCTATTTTTCCAACCTAAGCTTTTGTTCTCCTAATAATTTGGAAATGTCTTGATTTTCATGAATCAACCGTATCAGTGATGACAACTCTCATGCCATTAAGCGCCCTAAGAGTTACATGTAAAATGCGGTAATTTTGTGTATCTACTGACACAATAATGGCATAATCTAAGGATTTAACTTAATCTTTAAGAAACATTAGAAACCAATTACTTCAATCAATCTTTACTATACTAAAACATCTCAATAACAATATCGTCCATTTTGAGATGGATGCACAATAGTAAATGATTATTATATATTTATCACAAACAATACTTGATATCTAATATCATGTACGATGGAACAAGACTAATATAAATATTATGGGAGGAGATTTAAAAGCATTTTTCCTCTTTGATACTATGGATTAACCCTTAGCCTATTTTTATTTTGCCTTGGTGACAGATGTTTTGATGTGGCAAATTATAATTGACTGCATGACTTTTATTTTTATTTTTTAATTTGTATTATATTTGTATTTGTATCTATAATTGACTGCATGATACTTGTTTATATACACATACAAATATAAACGATATAAAACAAATATAAATAATGGATATACTTATTGTATATAAATACAAATAATAAATTAAAATTATTCAAAGCTAAATCATTCAAATACAAATGATTAATTTACATAAGATGTGTTTTTCAATACCAAAATAAAATATAAAATATTTTTAGAAAAATACAAACGAGAGAAAGAAGTGAAAATATAAAAGATAAAAACAAATAAAAATATACAAATAGAAAATATAAAATACAAAAAGGACAAATAAAAAAAAAAGAGAAGAGAGAGATGAAAATATAAAATAAAAGTGAAAGACAACAACAACAATATAAAATAAAAAATATAACAATAGAGCATACATTACCATTACGACAATTTAAACTGAATCTAGCTAGCCACAATAAATAAAAATATCCATAACAACAATAATTACTCCGTCTCCATCGCGAAAGCATAGCCTATACGACCAAATTAGGACAAAAGATTTAAAGTTGATCAGGCCATAAAAAGGCACCCATAACAAATCTCCTCTTCTCATTAACACTCCCCTGAAAATTAAGTCCATATTCTGTAAGAAGTACATCAATCTTCCATTCCTCCATCTTCTCGTAATCATCTTTTGTGTACCTCGGATAATGTAGAGGCATTACAAACCCCAAACTTTTTTCATTTGAAACAGAGGGAATACTTTGATTTTTGGTGAATTCAGTTGGTGAGTTTGAAAGAGTAATTGTGTTTGCTATGTTGACAATCCAGTTTAGAGCCATTGTAATTGAGGAGTTTTAAGTGTTGAAGAATATGAACATTTATATATAGTTGAGTGATGAAGAGAGAAGCAAAATTTTGAGGAAAGAGACAAAGGCGGTTACTTTGTGAACAAGGATGATTTTTCTTTTTATATACCTTTTGTAAAATAGGGGAATGAATGGCGTACACATTAATTTTTTTTTCTTATTTTGATTAATTTTTATATATTTTATGAGATATAATCATTAGCAATAAATGTTAAATTAAGTTGAACTTAAAATTTTATCATGCTCAATTTACGTAATTAATCATTATTTTTTAATTTTAATTTTAATTTATGAATTATATTAAATAAATTATTATTGTATCTACTACTCGCATGCGTGATTAGTTAAAGTTTCTTACTCTCTCCAGTTCATTTTATGTGGACTAATTTTCTTTTTAATTTATCACAAAAAAATATATATATATATTTTATATTTTCATATCTAAAAGCAATTTAATTATGAAATTCCTCTTTCATTCATAATAACGAGAAAACACCAAATATAATAATGAATTTAAGAAAGAGAAAACACCAAAAATAATGCTACTAACCCACAAATGAATGGGCAGAGTAGTTAGCCGTCGCTTTTCTACTTTCAAATTAGGAAAATTTAACGACTGCTTCATTTCATGGCTTATAATGCATGTTAAAGTAAACTCAAAAAATGGAAATTCAGTGGATTCAAACTTCCGTTACGTGTAAAGTTCATGTGTTACGACAGAAAGTAATAAATTTAACGTGAGAATTTTTTTTAAATTAAAAGTAACAACTACCCGATCACAGAAATCCAAATAATTTCACTATAACAATAAGAAGGTTATAAAATTTTCTAAATAACTACATTATAAGTGTCAAACATGGAGAAATAATAGCTACACCAATAAAACTAAATAGAGAGAAATAACTTTAAACAGACATGTGGTTCGGGATTCAAAACATGATGTTGAGGACCTTCAAATCTGATTTCCATCATTCAAATCCAAAACCAAGATGTTACGAACACTCAGGCAAAATTTAAGCCCGATCCAACAGTTAATTAATCGGGAAATGCAATTTGAAGATGGTTGGCGAAGAAAAAAACTGCAGCGGAAGAGAACCATTTATTCTCTCTTCTCTTTTGGTAAAAGCTCTCTTAAAAAATCTCTCTTTTATGCTATTGACTTTCAAAGACAAATACGAATGAGCCTTGAATAATTTTTTCAAACATCCCTATTTATAGAGATTGAGAGATGCTTTATTAAAAGCAAAAACCAATTCCAAATAGGAATAAAAAATCGAATCTTATTCAAAATAAGATTGAAAACCCAAAGAGAATAGGAATAGGCGATGTACCTTTGGCTAGAATATGGGCCATAACCGAACAACGAAGGTTCCGACAATAAGGATTTATTGTGTGCAGTCTTACTTTTCATTTCTGCAAAAAACTGTCCCAAGGCTTGCTTCCATGATCTCCTGGTCATATGACAACAATTTTATCGGTTATCGATTACTTCAAATTACATAAAGATAACTAGTTGAAATCACTTTTCTTGAGTCGACGTATTGTTGGAGACAATCTCTCTATTTCTTATATTATTGATATTGAATGACTTTTCTTGAACTAAAAGCCTAAGGAAAAAATATCTCTATGCGTACTTGTGAAATCTCAATGACTATATTATTATTTTTAATAATTGATATACTATTTTTTAAAATTTATTATTTATTTATAAATAAATAAAGAAATAATTTTATTAATTTTTCCTTGTATAATAAATAATTATTTCTAAAATTGTTTGTCTATTTGATAAGTAAATAATTGATAAGTACTTCCAAAAATATCTAACAAGTAATGAGCTAGCTTCCGTTGGTTAAAAAAAACAAAAAGTGTGAAGTTGCACCATTAGCGTGAGTGCAGTAAATGACGATAATAATAAAACATGACAAGTGTTCTAATAATAATAATATAACTATTCTAGAAAATGCTGAAGTTCATTTTCGAAATTTGAATCATCAATAATGATAAAAGGTTCTAAAAAGTTTATTTTTTTTTATAAGATGTTGGGTATATGCAATTTGTATATTGCAGAGGTTATTTTTTAAGAAGATGTTTTCAAATTTTTTTTTTATGTCCAGGGATCAAATTAAAAATCTCTTTAAAAATAAATAAATTTTAACTATCTCACCGTAGTTCGTATTGATATTCTATAAAGTGTATTAGAAATTCAATTATCTTTTATTTCCATCTCCCAATTACTAGTGTACTATATATCACAATCTAGCTACTCTTCATGTTTTATTAAAGTCTTCATTTAATGTTGAGGACAACTACGTCTAGAAAAATGTATATTAAAGTCCATGTGTTTTCGAAAAATAACTATGATATTTGAATATGCAAGAAGCTAAAATGTGTATCCCAACACTTGTGTATTATATTTGTATTACCAAATTTATACCATGTGTGTATGTGTATACATATGTGAAAAATATGTTAGGTACATATTCACATGCATGGTGATTTTTAAACTCGATTTCATAGATCAATTTTGACTTCAAATCACTTTGAAACTTTCTCAAATTTTGAATATTGCCTCATTAATGAGTGTTGTATATATATCTTTGATAAATGCTACTCATACTGGAGTTCAGAAAAAATCTGACTATAGATAAAGATTTTAACCTATACGAGAGTAGATATAAGGTATAAGTGGATTCACTTTAATCATTGTTGTTTAATTCATCAACGAATTATTTGTTTCCTAGACACAAGATAAATCTAGCAAAATTTCTTTTATCAGTAAATGAATTGTTTGTTTAGAGACACAACATAAAACCTAGCAAGATTGTTTTGTTTTTTCAAGTCAAATGACTAAAATATAATCGGTTAATAATAGATGTATAGTGAGATCATACCAAATAAAGAGCATGCTATTTTTTTAATTTAATCAGTGCAAGTAGAACAAATGAATAGTAACCTTCACATGGATGAAATTTTGGAAATAAATTAGGCTAAATAGATTGACAGTGCCCTTTAATTGTCAGTAAATCTTATGATTTATTCGTATTAATCACATGAACACAAGATAAAAATATTTCTATTAGATACTTTTTAAATTTTGATAGGTAACAAGGTGCAAACGCATTATGGGCTTGTTTTGAAGCCTTACTTCTTTATTAAAGCTCCAGTAATTGCTATTAGGTAGACTTTTGCTTTCATTGTAGCTTAGTACATTGTTATAAGGACTAATTCGAAACCAAGACTAGAATTCGAACACCTTATTAAGAGTAGAGAGATATCTTATCTACTACCAACAGAATGATTGTGAATATCATAGTGTCTCTGCGTTAATGTACACGCCAACATAGCGAAGATTTTATATTTCCATATCTAGTACAAGCTGTGTAGCACTATCGATCTTTTCTGGTGGTCACAACATCAATCCTTTAGAAGCTACTTGGAATACCCTATTACGCTAACACTTAGATCATTCTATGTACGCGGCTAGATTCTAAGACGAAGAGTTCTTATTCAAACCTAGATGTTAATGTCCTTTTCTAAGTGTATGAAGGGTGATGTGGTTCAAGCCTTAAGGAGCTTCGAATACAAGATTGAACCCAAAGCTTTTTTACCGACTTAGTTTTTATAGAAGTTCAACCATGGTCAACTTCAAACAACTATATTTACTAAAATATGAAAAATTATGTGGCCGATAACCTTTCAAATTAAAAACCTATGGGTCTAGTTTTCAATGCAACAAATCGCGTGTCATTCCGAATTCGGTGTAGAAAGTTAATCTCATTTTACCAAAATGTGTTAGTGTTGAAGAAATCCCGGCGACGTCCGGAAGGTCCCGAAGGACCACAGCCTTCCATTGACGGAGGTATACCGCTGCTTTTCCAATAGATTAGGGATCCTAGGTCATTTCTTTGGTGGCCAAAGCCAAAAGGTGACCGACCGCCGAGGGGTGTGGCGGATCAACCCTGAACGGCTGAACCGCCGGCTAACCCGAAGAGGGTGTTTAAAAGCCCCTTTTATATATATATTTTTAACCTTATTTCACATTCCTATTAGTTTTAAAGATGGTAATTTGTCTCCTAATGCTCCTCAAACATCAAGGTAAGCCTCCTCTATAAATTTCTAGTCTTTCCTAAAATAATTTTAGTGCCCAACTTTGAGTTCCTACCAAGATTTCGCCATACAAATTTTAGGATTTTCTTGGTTTTCAAAGACTCAAACCATTAAAACCATATTTCTTTAAGTCTCCTTTCATCCTCATGCCCAAAAATTAAGTTTCAATCATAAACTCCTACTTTATGACCTAGAATTTTTACCTACTTATGTTATATAATTTCGAGACCACTTTCTTATGATATTTTCATGCTCATAAATATGTCTTGGTGATCTCTTATAATTTTCATGATTATATTACATTGTTCATATTATCGTTAGACCCAAACATAATTTTAGCTTAAATTTAGCATTTTGTGAAAAAAGTTACACCCACGTATTTTAGATTATTCATATTTCTTATAATTTTATACCAGTGTTAATATTATTTCTAGACCCATGCATGAAATTCATGATTTTACTCCGTTATTATAGTATTCAAGTCATCTTCAAGAATCATATTTTATTTAGTGTACCTAGTATTTCAAGCAAGTTATACATGATATATCAGTTTTAGGCTATTAAACATTATTCAGTGTGATTTGATCCTTTGATCATAGACTCAGATTATTTCAGTATGACTATTATAGGCTTAATTAAAGCGTTATTTTTTTAGTCCAATTCAATTTTCATGATTAGATATGACATATACCTTCAATAATCATGAGCAGTTCAATATGTTATGAGCAACAATATCTTATATGGAAGGATTATTTATCACCAAGAGAATGCGGGTTCTAGATAACCCAAATTCCATAACTACGTAGCCAGCATAGGTTTTATTTGCCCATTGTGACCTAGTATTTTGGATTCCTAGTTATGATTCTAACTATGACAGGTTAGGACCTTTCTTTTTCGGAGTAGGGGTTAGCACACTGACCTACATGCATGCTCTCATGGTTGATGTCGGTTAGCAAAAACTCCACTTGTGTGTAGCCTTCAATTTTACTGTATGATTAGACATGTTGTACGACTCACTAATTTACCGCATATATGATTGTTTTCATTATGATTATAATATTTAGTTTTCAAACAAGTATTCAGTTAAAATTTGAATAATTGCAACTCAGTTTTCTAATTATACCTTTTAGTTACAGTTTTCTTGTTTTAGTTAAAAACTCATATTTCTCCATTATTAGTTTTTATGCATGTAATCAATCGTTATTATCTCATTGCCCCAGCTTCTACTTTTTTAAAGCATTTATGATCTCTCAGTCCTACATGTTTCAATTCATAGCTCAGTAACAGATTATATATATTTAAATGCTCTTATATTCAGATTCCAAACATGTATTATGATATTCAGTTGCCTATTCTTTTGCCAGAAATTTCAAGCTTTGCTATACTAATCTGCAATGAAAGGTTTGTTTTGGTTTTGAGTTCTCTCCATCTTATCCAAGATCATGAATTTTTCTTGAAGCATATCGTTAGTTGTGTGCAGTATATAGATGTAATTTACATTGGTGTCTTCAACTTTTATTTTTCTGCTTGTTGCATGATATCCTTGGCAAATTAGTCATGGAAGTGTCCGTAAACTTGCATTCTCTTTAGTCATGAATTTCGCCGTTGTTGGCACATCGAAACTTTTTACTGAACTGTTCGGTGGTGGGGGTTGTCTGGCTTGTACTAGCTTTTTATGGACTGTGCATGTTATGTGGCACTATCCTTGGCTCCTTTCAATGCCTCATATTGGGGGCGTTTACGACGTGTGTCATTGACATGATCCATGGATTTAGCTATATCTGGACATTCCATAAATTACTGATTAAATGGAAATTATGTTCAATGCTTGATTTTTTATTGTTTACTATTCATTATTCATTACTCTTCCCGTATTTTCTCGCCTTCTGAAAATTCCAGTGCCTGCCAAGTTAGTTGAGCTTTACCTAGATGTGAGGCGCTTGACCGAAGAACAAGTTCGAGTTGAGTAATTATGCACCTTTTTATTTTAAACCATGTAGCTTTTCTAAGCCTGTTCTTCTTGCATGTCATCTCTTCCCAATTACAACAAGGTGTCTTTGCTTGCTTTAGGATTATAGTGAACCATCATCATACAAGCTCCTGGCAGATTTGTATCCATTGGAGCAGCATGTCTGTACCATTGTTCTTGATCTGAGTGAGACATTGATCTACGCTGACTGGAAGGTAAATTTCCTAGTCGTAAACAAATGGATTTTCATTTAATCGTGGTGGTTTGAACTTGCTGTAATTGTTTTTTTGGATCATGGTATGGAGGATTGGTCGTACCATTAGTTCTTCCTACTGGTAGAGCTTTTTCCTCAAATTATTCATATTCGTCAATTATATTTTGAGATTGTACTCTGACCAACAGAACATGGTATTTTTCACTTCCTTAGCAGTGTTTTGTAGATTTTTTACCAGTTGTGTATTTAAAGTGTACTTGTGGTATTTACAGTATGTTGATCCCATTATTGATAGGTTGGATTCAAAGCAGTGTATGCAACTAAATATGTGGGCGGCAAACATTACAGAGTAGGTGATTTTGCTCATTCTCTAAATTTGCCGTTCATTATAATGTTCTCGATTTATCATAAGAGTCGTTTAGTTGGTCAGTGTCCTTTGGTAATACAGTTCTTTTTTCTTCTCTGTGTCTGCTTTGGCTGGAGTAAACCAAGAAATGACCCCATAAGAAATGCTTCAACTGTAACACGAAAATTTTATCAACCAACCTGACCTTTTCTTTTTCTCCTTTTAATTTGTTTTATGTCTTGCTTCATTTTCCAATAGTCGGGATTTCCATTTATCTTTCCTTTCTTTCTTTGATGGGACGTCTCAATTCTTTTTTCATTTGTTTTATGTTTTATCCTACCTACTCTATTTTCTAATTTTTCAAGTGAGTCTACACGAAATTCATGCCGAGGGGATTGTGTTAAGTGAAACCTTCCAAGTGGCAGCTTATTGAAAAGTTGCCTCCTGGTTGGAAGGATTTCAAGAATTACCTCAAGCGCAAAAGAAGGAAAATGATTTTGGAGGATTTAATTGTTAAACTTTGAATTGAAGAAGATAACAAAACTTCTGAAACCAAGGCAATAGTTCCTGCTGAGGTAAAGGTGAACGTTATGGAGCATCAAAAATATCATGGCTCCAATAGCAAAGCCACAACGTTCAACAAAGAAACACTGGTGGTTTCTCTAAGAAAAAGTACAAATTCTAGGGAAAGTTCTTTAATTGTGGAAAACAAGGCCACAAGTCAATTGATTATCGAGCCCCCAAACAGAATCATGAAGCTAACATGATCGATGATATCTCCAAAAACGTAGAAGATATGAATTTGATTGCTATGGTATTCGAATTGAACCTAATCGGATCCAATCCAAAAGAGTGGTGGATTGACACTGGTGCCACCACACATGTCTGCACCAACAAGAAGTGTTTCTCCGAGTTTAAGGCAATTAAAGGAGAAAAGATTTACATGGGTAAGTCTGTTGTTGCTGCTGTAGAAGGGCAAGAAAAGGTGTTATTAAAGATGACTTCTGGCAAAGTGTTAAAATTGACAGATGTGTTATATGTGCCAGAAATTCGTAAGAACCTTGTATCAGGATCCTTGTTGAACAAGTATGGATTTCGCATGGTGTTCGAAGCTGATAAAGTTATTTTGAGTAAATCTGGAATGTTTGTAGGAATATGAAACCGATGAGTTGTTTAAATTGAATGTAATGATTGAGATTAATAAAAATACTTCTTCTGCTTACTTGCTTGAGTCTTCAAACTTATGGTATGGTAGA
>JBDJHY010000102.1:20696063-20708449 GCA_039654485.1 Withania somnifera | reverse complement strand
AAAAAATTACTTTTTGTATTGTCAGTATATATAACTTAAGTACTTATTTTTAAATGACTTGATCATCATGACATAAAACCCAGAATAAAAATTGATGAATTCAGGAGTTTTGTCCAATTTTTTTTTGACAAAAAATTATATTTACTAGTTATATATAATTAAACTTATATATATATATATATATATATATATATATATATAATAAAAGTCAAACTTCCTTAATTAATTTATATATTTATTTTTAAAATTTTTAATTCTCTTAATGAAAATCCTAATTTATAAGTACACATAGTATACATTTTGTTTTTTGTATTGTATCCAAAGATGCAGGATGATGATGAAAACATTTAGGTAAACAACTTTTAATTGTTAGATTTCAGAAAACAAGTTGTTGATTTAATATTGTATCCTGAAGATTTTAATGGACACCTGCCGGAAGAGTAGTGGTTCATTCAGAAATGCCTGCTGATGAAGGAACTTAAAAAGGTCTACAATTTTGGATTAATCTCTCCTCCCAACACAAATAAGTCTATTCTTTCTCTTTTTCTAGGCTTTCATTAGGTGTCAGATACTCACTTTAGGGTCAAATCATTCAGATTCCCAATGTATAAGTCTCATTAAAGAGAAAAATATTTTCTATCAATTTTTTTTTTAAAATATATTTTTAGGACTTTGATTCAAGACTTGTAATTAAAAGTAAAGAAATTTTATTCATTGCATCGTAATCCTTAGTGGTTAGTGGTGTATACTGTATACAGAGATCTTCAATCATTAAATTGTTGTTTGATATTTATATTGAAAGTGAAATTAAATATTTTATGTATTACTTTTTTAAATTGGTATGTTTTGACACCCATGCTATAAGAATGTTAAGTGGTACATTTAGTTTAGTGTTAAATTATTTACTTTGATGTCTATGAATCAATTCCTATGTAAGATAACTTTTTCTTCTTATTTCTAAAGGTGCACCCATATTTTTAAAATTCTAAATTCACATATGAACACGATTAATTCGGATTTGAATCGCGTAAGGCCCTAAAAGAATTTTTTCACCTCCAAAATTGAAACTTTGAGATAATTTTAAGAGTGAAGCAACCTCATCCGCAACACCAGTTCCTTGGTGTTAACTAGCACTTTTTCATAATGTCACTAAATTTACCTGCTATAAACATAAAAATCACAAAATTATTTTACAAATGTTATTCTAATATCCCAATGGTTTTATAACAGATACAACCAAGATATCAAGAACTATCAAGTGACAACATAGTAGAAGCAACAAAAGATGGAGTAAAAGTGAGAGTTATAGCAGGAGAAACACTAGGTGTAAAATCAACTATACAAACAAATACTCCAAACAATGTATTTGGACTTTACATTAAAAACAGGATCTCAAATTCAACAACCAGTTCCCAAATCATTTGTATATATTTTAGAAGGTGAAGGTATACTTGGCCAAGATAATTCAAGAACAAATAATTCACCTATATCTTCACATATTTGTTGCTTTTGAGTGGATATGGTGATGGACTTGTGGCATGTAACAAGAGGAAAAAATTACTAAGGTTTATATTAGTAGGTGGACTTGGAGAGCCATTGGGTGAAACCAATAGAACAATTGGGACTATTTGTGATGAGACCAAACTATTGAAGATTTTGAGAAATACACTAATGGTTTTGAGAGAGCTAGGCATTGGAGATCTCAAGCTAGAGTTGAGCCTGGTTATTGATATGTACAAATTCGACTAATTCTCGTTACTTCAGATTTTTTTTTTTCCGATGAAAGCATTGCATATGTGATATAAAATATCAAGCACATTTTGAATAAATTTGACGTTTTCAATCAAACACTATTTGAGTATTTAGAGTTGAATAAGCAAAACAAAAATTTGAGAATGAATATTTATGATGTCTTAATATTGTGGCCCATTTTATTTTTCCTATCACATCAAAAATTGAATTTAAGACTGACTGTTCTGATCACAAATATTGGTTTTTCCTAGTAGTAAGGCCTACTCAACATCACATTAAAAGAATTATGAAACATAATGTGACCAGATAATGAGTTATGCATATACTATTAATAATATGTTACTTTGTGGGAACATTTATGGAAACATCAATTTTTTTTTTTAATTTTAAGGTTGGTACAAAACTTAGGTGGTAGGAAAATATATTAGTACTAGCATGGTCAGATATTAACATTAATTAATTTGTTACCCCATTAGCTACAGCCAAAATCCCACCACATGCAACTCATGGTGAAACTTCAAATGACTTTGACTAAATGGAAAATTAGGCCTTTTTTTGGGGGGTGCAGAATTTGAATAAACCAAAGAAATAGTAACATATAAAGAGAAACATAATTTTTGGTTTTAGCTGATAAATATGGTTTTAAAAACATATACTACTGTATAAATATTTTAAGTTAATCTCAACTAATAATTAAATATTTTAATTTATTTTTATAATATTGTATGAACATATGATATTAATGTATATATTTAGATGATCATTTTATAAGTTAAAAGTATTTTAACTTACGTAATGAAAACGAATTAAGACATATGAATAAATATACTTAATGAAGTATTCATTTGCTAACTCAAATCAAGTTTATTTGATCTCAATTGACATTTATATTTTTCAATTTTAAATATATATAAATAGACACTTATAAACTATCACAAAATTAAATAATAGATATACGCATTATATATGACAAGCTGCATAAGATGCATATATTCTACGTGTCAAATTGCATGAAATTTGCTAACTCAACTTTAGGCAGTTTAAGTATTTATTTAATTCAAAGTTAAACGATATAAATATTAATTAGGACCAAGTTAAAAAACAACAGTATACCTAGTAAATTCCCATAAAATTGGGTTTGAAAAAATTAAAGAGCATGCAATTTCTATTTTTGATAAACTTTCAGCTCACAATAAAATTATAATTCGATATAAATAATAACAATATATAGTAACAACAAATAGTAAAATAACGTTATCGCTGAATAACACAACAATTTATCCTAAATAACATATATCAATATAATTTCAAAAGTAAAATATCACAAAAATTTAATTATATTATTATTAACACAAAAAACAAAATAAAACACCTCAATATTAGGAAGAACTCACAAAGCATTCTATAAAATAGAATGCTAAATATAACCAATAAAATAACATCAAATTAAAAAACACATTTATAAATTAGGACTAAAACTTTCTAAAGCTCAAAATAACCTCATATTTACAAAGTACTTTGATTAAACCCTCTATAATACAAAACAACATCGGACAACTTCTTTAGAACACTCCGAAGAAAGGAAGGAGGAGATGAACAAGGAGACGCTAAAAATTCTTCTTTCTCTCTTCGCTCTCAATTCAATCACCCTCTATCTCTACTTCTCTTCACACCCCGATCACTTCCGTCACAAATCGACGGTAAACCACCTTTCACCTCCGGTAAACCGCTTCTCCTCACCGGAAAACCACTACAATTCTCACAACTCCCACACCAAACCATGGCCTATATTGCCTTCTTATCTCCCTTGGTCTCAAAACCCTAATGTCCCTTGGAGATCCTGTGAAGGTTACTTTGGAAATGGCTTCACTCACCGTATCGATCTTCTCAAAAACTCGCTGGAGACCCACCGGAAATCCGCCGAAAACAGCTTATCCTCCGTCGGTGGCGGTGGAGGAGGGTGGTTTAGGTGTTTTTTCAGTGAGACATTACAGAGTTCAATATGTGAAGGAGGGGGAATAAGGATGAACAATGACAAAATTGTGATGTCTAAAGGAGGAGAGAAATTGGAGGAAGTAATAGGAAGAAGTGAAGAAGAAGAGTTACCTGTTTTTGAAAGAGGTGCATTTGAGATAGAGGTTAATGAAAGATCAAAAATTGGGAAAAAATTAACTGATGAGAAATTCTTGAATAAATATTTACCTGAAGGTGCAATTTCAAAGCATACTATGAGGGAATTAGTCGATTCGATTCGTTTAGTTGGTGCCAATGAATTTCACTGTTCTATGGTTAGATTTTTTATGCTTTTGTTTGATACTATTATGTTAAAGATTTCAACTTTGAGAATGTTGGTTGATATGGGGGATAGTAATGGTTTTTGTTTGATGCTTAATCGACTCTATTTGATTGGTTGGTGTTAATGAATTTCAATGTTCTAAGGTTGGATTTTTGATACTTTGCTTGATTTGATGTTAAAGATTTTAACTTTGAGAATGTTGGTAGATGTGGTGTGTACTAATAGATTTTGTTTGATGTAATTTGATGAAGATTATATTTATCTAACTGTGTTTTATAAAAGAACCTCAAAGTCATACTCTATGAGGGATTTAGTCGATCCGGTTTGGTGCCACTGATTAGATTTTGAGACTTTTGTTTGATTTGATGTTAAAGATTTGAACTTTGAGAATGTTGGTAGAATTGGTCTATAATAATGGATTTTGTTTGATGTTTAATTGACTCGATTTGATTGGTTGGTTTCAACGAATTTCACTTTTCTGAGGTTAGATTTTGATACTTTGTTTGATCTGATGTTAAAGATTTGAACTTTGAGCATGTTGGTAGATATGGTGTATAGTAATGGATTTTGTTTGGTGTATTTGATGAAGATTGTCTTTATCTATTGTTGTTTTAGAAAAGTACGTTAGTGTTATAGATAAGGTTTTTATCTATACTATGAGGGAATTAATCGACTCGATTTTATTGGTTAGTGCCAATGAATTTCACTGTTTTGAGGTTAGATTTACTTTGTTTGATTTAATGTTGAAGATTTGAACTTTGAGAATGTTGGTAGACATGGAGTACATAATGTACATTGTATGATGTATTTAATGAAGGATTCTTTTATCTAATTATGTTATAAATCTGGTTTATCTGCATCATTAAGAGAATGCCTGATAACAGCATTTAATAACTTTTGGATTATGATTGTATTTCATTTGATCTAATAAAGTGGTCATTTTGGAATGTTCCACTAAAGATTTTGTTTAGGTTTCGGAGTTTATCTATAGGTGTAAGTTGTAATTTTGGATTTGAATCTGCCTCTCTACCTCTGCCGTGGGGGTAAGGTCTGCAAGCACTCTTCCCTCCCCAAACCCCACTTAGTAGGATTACACTGGGTATGTTGTTGTACTGAATTGATTACTGTACTTTACCTCCCCAGTATGGGGGGAAGCAGATCAAATTCATGGACCTCAAAAAGTATTCGATGTCAGAAATTAACCACCTTAAGTTGGCAAATGGTCAGTGTATGTGATCTAAAGTGAATCCTACAACTTTTGATGGCTAACATAACGAAAATTAGTTAATTTATGTGCTTGTCCTTTCTTAATTTATATTATTTTAACTCTACTGATTCCTTTGTTTGATTGATACTTGAAATGAACCATGGACAGATTTATCTATAGCAAAATGTGAAGAAAGTTTTAGTTTTTCATCTCTTTGTTTCCATTACAAACAAAACACGGTAGCATCTGTCTTGAGCTGGTTAGCTTTATTCCTGTAAAACTTCGTAACTAATTTGAGTAAATGTCTTGAGGCTTACTTGCACAACTAGTTGTTGCATTTTGAGGACTATCGACTTGATTTGACAGTGGCCCAAACATGTTTTCTATGTTGGGAGCTACTTATGCCTAGGAGGAAATCCATACCAGAGATAGGGACCTTTCACTTGGTTATGAGCTACCGAAAGTTCCAGTATAACCCGTTAATTTTAGATCGTTGGCGTGGTATCATTTAAAGTTTAATTGAAGTCCAAAGCACTTGTTGTGCACTAACAAGAGGGATACGTGAAGTATGTAGCACTGTTACGTTACTTTACCTTATCTACTAATGAAAGAGAACCAACTAGAATGATGATAAGAGGTCTTATATTTTCAGTTTTTAGATTGCTCTTGCTTGGAATATTTCTGAAATGAACATTTTTCAGTTCTTATGTGCCTACCAAAAAATTGTCCATGCTAGATGTCAGTGTCAACTAACCTTATAAGGAAGCTCCTCCTTTTATTCATGCCATCTTTTTGTAATCAACGCCTTACATTGCTGTCATTTTTCTAATTTTTTATTTCAGTGGATTGAGGAACCATCACTTTTGATTACACGATTCGAGTATGCAAACCTTTTCCACACAATTACTGATTGGTACAGTGCATATGCAGCTTCCAGAGTTACCGGCTTGCCCAGTCGGCCACATTTGATTTTTGTAGATGGCCATTGTGAGGTACGTTTGAAAGAATTGTTGAATATAGCATGCTGCATCGTTCTGTCTCATGGATGAATTTGGAATCAGTAATTATTCTATAGCAGGCATTGCACTTGAGATTCTTGTGTCAAGTTGGTTGTCTTTATCATGAGTTTCCCTTTTTTTCAGCTTTCTATTTGAGTGACCACAGTGATTAACCAAGTACCTAACTGTTGCAATTGGCTCATTCTTACTTCTATTTATGTGTCACTGTTTATTTGAATGGTCCCTTGGTGGTCAAAAGCTATGTTGCTTGGACTGTCAAAAAATGTTGTCGCACCTGTGTCGGGTTCTCTAAAAATGCTTTACTTTGGAGTATCTGATTCTCACTTGTCGACATTTTGAGGAGTGCAAGCAGCATAAGGTAAAAGAGCTTTTATTATGAAAAAGGTTAACAATGATTTTATTTCTAGCACAATTTATTGTTACCTTACACCGTCGCCTTGAAAATTGCTTCATGTTGCATACTTTAATGGGACTCACGTACATAGCCTATACTTTCATGCGTCGAAAGCTCTTTCAATCCATTACTGTAATCTTGATGACTTTTACTTGGTCAAGATTGTTTTTTAGGGGCGTTTGATTTATCTTCAAATTCAGTTTCTTCATGTTATTCTTTTGAATAATTGTTTTTTCTCTTTTCTGTTTGGAAAAAAAATTCAGACACAACTGGAGGAAACATGGAGAGCACTGTTTTCAAGCCTCACTTATGCTAAAAACTTTAGTGGTCCAGTTTGTTTCCGCCATGCTATCCTCTCGCCTTTGGGATATGAAACTGCCCTGTTTAAGGGACTTACAGAAAATATAGACTGTAAAGGAGCTTTTGCCCATGATTTGTGGCAAAATCCCAATAATAGAAAAACTGCACGGTTGTCCGAGTTTGGAGAGATGATCAGAGCAGCCTTTGGATTTCCTGTGGATAGACAGAACATCCCAAGGACAGCCACTGGCCCTAATGTCCTCTTTGTTAGACGTGAGGATTATTTAGCTCACCCACGTCATGGCGGAAAGGTACAGTCTAGGCTTAGCAATGAACAACAAGTATTTGATTCCATAAAGAGTTGCGCCATGAACCACACTGAGTGCAAATTAAATGTGATTAACGGATTATTTGCCCACATGTCCATGAAAGAGCAAGTTCGAGCAATCCAAGATGCTTCTGTCATTGTTGGTGCTCATGGAGCAGGTCTAACACACATTGTTTCTGCAGCACCAAAAGCTGTAATACTAGAAATTATAAGCAGCAAATATAGGCGCCCCCATTTTGCTCTGATCGCACAATGGAAAGGATTGGAGTACCACCCCATATATTTGGAGGGATCTTATGCGGATCCACCCGTCGTGATCGACAAGCTCAGCAGCATTTTGAAGAGTCTTGGCTGCTAAATTTGCTCTGACAGTTTGGACGGTTCGGTTTTTCTCTAAATGACTGGAACTTGGAGCCAGGGAGTAGTGTAAAATATGTTCCATGCGCAGTTTATAGTCAATTGCTGCAATCTTGATCCTCAATCTGGTGTCCACAAACTCCACAATTTCCAACAGTTATTTATTAGCGCTCTCAGTTATGGACTATCAGAACCATCGTATCAAACGGAAGCATGGTGTCCTGATTGTGAAATGGTCAGCTCATTGAAGAGCATATTCTTTAAGGTGTAAAATTACAACTCAGACACAACAGCACGTGTGTATAAAACAGATTAGGTTGGTACACTTCCTTACAATTCGTTGTAATTTGTTCTCCATTATTATTATTTTCTTGTTGTGGGAAGAGGCAAGATTAACAAACGTGTTGAGGTAGCAGATTAACAAGAACATCAGTTTGGTTCAGTGAAGATATGGTTGAAACCAAAGAACTGAGAATTTGAACTGAGATTTTCACGTGTAGCTCTCTGTCTATGTTATTCTCTAACCTGACACTTGGTGTTCTTCTGGTTGTACATATAACATCTGTTCTTAATTTTCAGACATTTATGCGGACATTCAACACCAATAACATTTTCTTTTTGTAGTTGCACTTGAATGGAAGGAGAGCCTCGGAGCAACTGTAAAATTGTTACAGGCCACATTTTCAAGTTGTGAATTCATCCGTTGATGTTTGCCTGCATGTTAAGCTGCCTATGCTACACCCTTTTGGTGTGCGGCTTTTCTTTGGACCATGCTAAACGCGAGATGCTGAGCTACCTCGTTTCTATTTACCAGCACTTGGTTGTCATCTGGATCAAATACACAGTCAAGCATAGTGATGTCGTTTGTTTTGATATTTTTTGGTTTACTATAGCGAAACGCTGATATAAAGAACCTATACCATTACATAACAGAGAAGAGTAACGTCCCATTTTTTTAATCTCGTGTAGTGTAAAACTATTGAAAATATAACAAACAACATACTTAGTATATTTCCTTTTATCTCAATAAATCTTTGGCTCAAGACAAAAAGCGAATTATCTCAAAGATGAGGTAGAGAACCTATTTTCAATAGAAACTTAGCTCAAGACAAAAAAGTTTAAAAAAGGAAGTAAGACTAGAAAACGAAACAATAGGTAATGACTAAACAACAGATAATAACAGAAATAGAATTACCATAAAATAGCACTATAATCAACTACTTGAAATAACAAATCTTACCATAACTCTAAAAACAGGATACTATAGACGAATCACTCCAAGCACAAATGGAAAAAACAAAGCAATCATTATTAACAAGAATAAACTCCGTCCTACTAATGTTTTATCATAATATGTCTTCCACACCTTTTTATAAGAAAGCATGCTATTATAAATTATTATACCATGTCGAAATTCGTACCCGTCTAACCAATGATTGAAAGACATGTGCCTTTTATACAAATTTTATCACTCAACAATAATTAATTAAGTGATACATATTACTAAATTTTATTTTTACTTAATTAAAAAACTAATTATAGCATAAACATCCAATATAAATATTCCTTTCATTTTATTTATTTATGTGTCTTAGTTTAACTGGACATGGGTTTAAGAAATAAGAAAAAAATTTATAATTCTTTTATTGAAAAAAAGTATGATTACTTTTTATTAATAGATTAATAAGAATAAAAGAGTAATTATGTCTTTAAAAAGTTATCAAATTGAAAAAAGTCATTCTTTTTAGATGAACAAAAATAATAAAAAAAATATTCTTTTTAAATTGGCAAAAAGAAAAGTAGTTGACCTAAAATGAGACCTAATTCTTTAAAAGCAGATCAGATCCGAGTCATAATTTTCTTTGTCTCCTAATATTTACGTGCAAACACATAAAAATTCTTGAATAAAAAAGAGATGTAACTCCAATTCCTTCCGATGCAAAACAACAAAAGGAAAAGAAAAAGGAAGTCAAAACGGAAAACATTGATCTCATTTTTGAAGTAACATTATTTCAAAAAAAAAAGTGTACTTATTAATAAAATTAATGTATAATCTAAGAAAAAAATAAAAAGAAAAAGGGCAAAAGATAATTAAGAAAAGTTGCAGAAAACAGATAAATGCAAAAGTGCAAAGATTATCGTTTGAGGAGGAGGGTGATGAGCTTTTTGTATTGTAGCAAACATCCAATGTGAATCATTCCAAAATCTCCTCTGAATTATTAATATATATATATATTTCTTTCCGCATGTATGATGTTTTTCTTAATTCCAGATAAACTTCATTCACCTGCCAGATTTGACATTGTTGCCGTTTTCCTTTATCTTATCTCTCACAACTCACAATTTGCAATATCGTCTTGTTTGATTTTCAGCAGACAAAACAATGGGATTATTCCATGTAAATGGTAGTTCTGTGAAAACGAAACATTTACGTTATACATCTATATTCAAATCCAAAGCTTGACGACAATTTTGATAAGAGGCTGTTGATTCGCTTGACGACAATTTTGATCCCCAGCAATTGGACGAGGCGATTAGCAAATTTACTATGAATTCTTTTTTTTTTTTTCTATCTTGTTTAGCATATGTATTATGCTTATGCAGCTTGTGGATCTAAAGGGGTAAGATATTTTTAAATAATTTATATAGGTATGTAGATTTTAAACCTCCTAAATATTATATTGGAGCTTGGCTTAATTGGTTGAGGGTGTCTAAATTCACTCAAATCTCAAATATTATTTTTTTATTTTTAGAACACCTTAGTGAAAATTATGTATCCTCCACTTTAACTTATGTTATCATGCTTTATTTGTTAAGTTAATCTTGATGGAGAAAATTAAAAAGACTTTTCGAGTATGGTTGTTAGACTAATATAAAAGCATTGTGAAAATGCAAATGCGAAATCGACGCTATTTGGAAATGAAAGGCGTCAAAGCGTTTGAATATTTTAGTTTTATAAGAAGATTATTAGATGAGAGTGTCACTGGCTCAAGTCCTTGCAGAAATACAACTGTGTACAATAAACACTTGTACTTGGCTCTTTTCCATACCTTGCGTATACGGAAGCTTTAATGTACCGGATACACTTCAGTTTGTGAGAAGAACAATTTTAACGTTCTTTTTTAACATCCTTTCATTTAAGTACTCTGTCTCACGGATGTCAGACATGAATTATGTTCATTATGTGTACTTATGTAAAGTTTTCTTTTGTTTTTGGCATAATACATAAACATGGAAAAGCTCACGCGAATGCACTGGACTCTCTTTTACATGAAATGAAATCAATCCTGTATGGCAGTAATGAATGTGAACCTGTTCCTGAAGCCTGCTGGCAATTAACTCAGGAATTTTTTCGAGATTATACACTGCATCTCATCATCATCTGGTGAGTGTTTATGCCTCTAGAAACCGTGTCACTTTTTGTGGAACCTCTAGACTTTCTGCTATCCCGTTGTTTCTAGTTAAAGTAGACTTGTTACTAAAATGATCATTCTTTTCTTAGGCCCGTAAAGATGCCACACGAATTGTTGCCAATCTGCAAAGACAACCAGTTAATTCACGCTTGATTGCTTCTGATTACTTGGAAGCCAGCACGGACCTTGTGGATCATTTGGTATTTGGGTAAGCTAATCCTATTTTTTTCTCCTTTTTCTTATCCTCCGTATAAGGTTGGCGGATGGCTTCTCTTCCTCCTGATCTTTAACTGAAGCACGAGCTTTCTAGTGTATCCCATAAGTTAACTAGATATTTATACTAGCCTTACCAATCATTGTACTTGTCAGTCCGATAAAAATCATGATACTTGTCAGGAAAAGAAGTTGAATACAGAGGAGGAGAGTCTTGTTATAACTGTTGCGGTTATAGGTATGATGATCCGGGTCTTGCTTTGCATTGTGGAGCAATGTTGAGGGAGTGTATTCGACATCAGGTTGTTGCAAGGTTTGCTCAGTATGTTCATGAAAGTTGCTTAGATCACTAGCTTTGTTTTGTATTATCAAAGCCTCCAAACTTCCTTCTTACTTTACCAATGAATAGCAGTGCTTCTTTCCTTTTTGTAACGCCCCTACTACTTACTTTGTTTGATTCAAAAGGCGAACAGCCCCCCCAACTATTTGTATGGGGTGGGGTGCTTGTGAAAAGTGCAATCCATTCCGGTGGGTAACAAACCTTAAATGGGGTTTATTCGTCTCTAATGAAAGGAACCGATAGTAGGAAAGATACCCTACATTTGAGAGAGTTGAAATTTCACTCATAGATTTGGAAGAGTTGTTTCAACAACTTGTACTTCTTTTTTCTGTTCCATGTGTTTTATTATCCTCTGATTGGTTTTATATTGTTTGCTTTATCAGTGTTTATGGGCAATTTTCCCATAATTTGTCAAAACATTTGAAGATATGTGTTGAAGTCCAAGCACATAAAGAAGTTTTTCTACTACATGCAACTTCCAGAACTTGATGTCGCTGCAGATGCTACAGCGACCTTTAAGGTTATTATATATGAGGCTTCTTTCAGTCTCTCAGCATGTTCCGTTAATCTCAACTTTTGTGCTCTTTATGATGTTTGGTCCTAGTGTGTTGCACTTCTCAACGTGATGCCAAACATGGTGACAATTTCATGTTTGAATATTCGTTTCCTTTTGCAACTTGCTGCTGGAGCTTATGACCAGGCGTAAGTCCACAGTTGCTGAATTCCTCTTTGAGAATTACGATTGGGTACGTTATGATTCCCATTTG
>JBDJHY010000102.1:20623270-20634992 GCA_039654485.1 Withania somnifera | reverse complement strand
GTTTGTGGCACAATTCTGATAAAGTGTCACTCTCTACCAAATTATAAAGCCACTAAAGATAAATCTTTGTATCACGTATAAACCAAATTACTTTCTTCCTCGAGCCACAACTCATAAGTCTTTGGTGAACTTCTACTGCCCATTAAACATGTCATTGTGATAGCTGTTATTGTCTAGTTATTCTACAGAGATAAATTTAGAGGAATGTCTGGAGCATGCTTGACATTTTGAAGCACTGATGTTGTTCTAAATTTGTCTTCAAACAAACCGTGCTAACACCATACACCTTAACTTCACTAGCATTCCAATCTTTAGCACTCCAAAACTGAGAAGAGTATAAGATGAAAAGGAGTCCTTCCTTGGCGTGACATGAGATGTGGCTCCAGAATCTACTATCCAACTAGTATCTTGGGATATAAAATTGATAACGTCTTTATCAAAAGCAAAGAGAAGGTCATCTCAAACTACAACGACAACATTATTGTTGTTATTTTCTTCTTTCTTTCCTTTTCTAGGCTCTTAGTTCAGCTTGTTGTAGAACCTTTTAATATGTCATTTTTTTCCACAATGATGGCATGAAAGATTTTGATACTTGAAACCTGACTTGCTTCCACTTTTACCTCTATTCCTCGAACCTCTTGTTTTATCTCTCTCGAGATCTTCTGTCTTACTTCTTCATTCAACACACCACTCTTGACAAATTTTATAATCACCTTTCCACCAAGAATTGAATTTGTTAAAGAAATACGAAGAGTTCCCAAGAATACGATAGAATCTTGCTAAGCTAAAGTTCTTGTATCTCATCACAATTTCACAAAATTGACGCCCATTTTATACAACTAATCAAAAATACTTTGAAAAACATTTATAAGAAGTGTCCTGCTTTTCGATACGTTGTAATTGCTCTCATTTAAATATACTATCTTAATTATATTTGCTTCTATCGAAATTCTTAATAGTTCTGATACTATTTGTTATGATGAAAAAATGATACATTCAAAAATAAAGAAAATAGAGATGTGGAAAGTAGGAGTAAAAAACAAAATATTTATTTGTTCATTTCTAAAACCCTAAAAAGAGAACACCACTCCCAACACTAAACAAGTTTGTTTGTGAGATATTTATTTTTTGCTCTCATTTTCATAGAGACAAACAGCAATGGCGATTTTAGGGCTTGCAAATCCAGCTGAATTAGCTTCAGCTCCTTCTTCTTCTTTATCTTTTTACTATAGTAGGCCCCACTCTTCCTTTCTCCCTAAACAACGCTTCTTCACCAGAGCTGCTCGCCGGAAAAATTCATGCTGGCGTCAACGTTTCAGTATTTCCAGTTCATTCATACCTATGGATTCTGCTAAGATTAAAGTCATCGGCGTCGGTGGCGGTGGTAATAATGCTGTTAACCGTATGATTGGTAGTGGCTTACAGGTATTTATGAATTTATCCTTTTTGTATTTTTCCTAAATTTTTGCGTATTTTTTGAATTTCGTGTTTTTTTTTTTTTTTGCTTACCGTACAAGAAAAATTGAGTTTTGGAGTAGTAGTCTTATCTACTAATACAAGTTTTGTTACTTTCTCAGTGTTTTTGTGTGCTATTTCCAGTTTAAAAAAGAGTTAAATGATAAAAAATACTTAAAAGTATTACGGTTTTTTTAAGAGTCTTACTTAGGTGTGCGAGTTTACTATCTGAATTATGACCAGTGCTGTTAACTGTATGATTGGTAGTGGCTTACAGATATCTATTCATTTTGCTTTTTTGCGTATTTTTGGAAATTTGTTGCTTTAATTGTGTGTTTATGAGGTTACCCTACAAGAAAAATTGAATCTTGGAGTAGTACCTTATCTACTATGGTATGTTATTTTGCTTTCTCAGTGTTTCTGTGTGCTATTTCCAGTTTAAAAACGTAGAGTTGATTGTCAGAAACACATGTGAAGTATACCGATTTTTTGAGTTTCATATCTGAACTGAACTATTAGGTGTGCGAGTTTACTATTTGAACTATCACCAATTGGTTACTGCTCAGGTAGGATTAGTGGACAATGGATAGTTGAAGTATGTGTTTGATAAATAGAACTTGCACATCTGGTAATTTAAGTGTGAAACTCAAAAAAACTGGGATATTTAAGTGTATTTTTCACCCTTTACTCTGTAAGAAAGATAGTCTTGGATTTCTCTTTTATTTGTTTTCTGCAAACCAGAGAGAGTATGAGAAACAACCTCTCTAACTCTTAAGGTAGGAGTAAGTTCTGTGTGAACTCTACCCTCCTTAGACACTAGGCACTACTTGTGGGATTATCCTAGGTATTGTTGTTGTTTTGCATTTGCTCATCTTGTATATACATATTTAAGCAAATATTTGCAAATTCACTAACCATTGGGACCCTTAAAGCATTCGAGGATACAAATGAGAATATGTTGATTTCAATCGTAGTATGAAGTAAGCAGTGTGGCAGTGAGCATTCTCTTTTTGTTCATCTTTTTGTGCAAGATGCAAGTTGAAGTGTCTACGTGGTCACAATGAAAGTTGGGGTGTTTAATTGTCAGCGAAGGCAATTTAAAGTGTCTATTTATGAAATGTCAAACATATAGAACTACCATCCAAAAAGAGGGTATCTAGCATTATAGGTAGAGAATTAATTCATTAATTGAATCCACAACTTTCGACATGGAGCATAAGATTATATATAAAAAATTACAGATTTCTTTCTCTCTCAATCCCAATTTACGTGGCACACTTTCCTTTTTAGTACGTCCAAGAAGAATGTCACATTTCTATAATTAGAGACAATTTAACTTTACGATTTCCCTTATAGCATTAATGAAGTGATTCCTTTTAGCATTAATGAAATGATCTATAGCTACACAAGTGGTCAAGGTGTTTTTTTTCTTTCACAAACGTAAAAAAATCTTCCTTTCTTTCTAATTATTTCAAGTTAAACTGTGCCACATAAATTGGGAAGGAGAATGTAATAAATAATAGATATGAACCCATAATTTTAAAAATATAATGAATTCATTGTTAAAAGTCTTAAAATTAAGATTATTGAGTTCAAATTCTGAATCCGTCTCTGGTACAAACAGATAAGGCAAAAATATTAAGAGGAAAGGAACCCCAAAATTTCTCTTGACACAAAGTCTCTTTAAATCCCCATTCTCCTTTCTCCTTTTCAGTGCCCGTGGCATCTAACAGATCTCTGAGCCTCCTTAAATTAGCTGAAAGGCTTCGTCTTTATAGTACCCTCTAATCACACCCTTCTGATAGCTCCTCCAACACTATCAATAAGCACAATCAAAATCAAGCTCTCAGAATTCAAGAGTTTGTTCTTAAAAAACAGGAATTGAAGACAGACTAATTTCTTTTTTAAGAAAGGTAACCATAATAATTCAAGAAGAGCCAAATCGAACAGGGCTGCAGTTTTTGTATGTCCATTTGAGGACCAAAAGGCCATCTTCGCTTAATCCTCACCAAAAGAGCTTCCACACTCTCCACACATTCTGGTAACTATTTGATTGCTGAATCCTTTAAATTTCTTTGTACAATTGTGCTCCGGTTAGTTTGTGCGCAGCTCAACTTTTCACTTATTAGCCTAGTAGTCCTTTTCCATTCGATAAGCCTGTTTCTGGCTTCTTTTCTTGGGTTTTGGAACCATTCTTCCTTCAATTGAGACGTTAACTTATTTTTGTGCACAATTTACTACTAATTTGTCAATTTTCCACCAAACTTAGTATCTCAATATATAATGAACACACAATAACAGAGAGATGTTTTATAGGCTTTATTATCCAGGTTTTGCAGGAACAAGATCCGGGACTATGCTCTATGCTTTCTTCTTTCCTTTACTTTAGAACATAGGATCTCAAAATCAATCCTCTTCCTTCATTTGACTTGATATTTTATTTTATCCTAGCAACAAAGTAGTTACACTTGATTCTCTGTAACCAACAAATGATTGATTTTGGGCATTCTGTTGCCTGCCTGGTTTTCTTGATTTGCTTTCTAATTCTCTATCTTCCAGAAAAGGGTATGTTGGAATACACTTCCATCACAAGGATGCATTTTAGTGCTGGTTTACAAATTTGCGCCATGAAGAGAAGCTAGAAACATCGCTTACAAATGTAGAAAAGGAAAGCTAGAAATTTACTATGGCCTCTATGATTTTCAATCAGTTAGCTTTTTATTATTCTTTTCTGAAAATTAGTTGAAATGCCGTGTTATGATCCCATCCCTTCATTTCATATGAAGAATCTAAATGCTGCTTGTTATAGGGTGTTGACTTCTATGCTATAAACACGGATGCTCAAGCACTGCTACAGTCTGCTGCCAAGAACCCACTTCAAATTGGAGAACTTCTGACCCGTGGGCTTGGTTAGCACTCTTCTGTCTCTTTGTAAAGAAATTACTCTTTCAGACTTTCTATTATAGCTACTTTTCATTAATCAAATCTCAACCATGTTAAGATAACTTGGGCAGAAGCTACCATCAAGACACTATATTGCATCATGTGGAGTCACATGTTGCTCTAGGTGTAGATGCCTGTTGTTTTGCTATTGATTTTGAGGCTTATGTTTAACAGGCTAACAGACTACATATTTATGCTTCTTGTTAAGCTAATTAACTCGTTCTCTATTGGTAATGATATTTTACGTAAGTCGCTTTTAGAGATGCAGGTACTGGTGGCAATCCTCTTTTAGGGGAACAGGCAGCAGAGGAGTCAAAGGAAGCCATTGCAAATTCTCTAAAAGGTTCAGATATGGTTTTCATAACAGCAGGAATGGGTGGAGGTACAGGATCTGGTGCTGCTCCTGTTGTCGCTCAAATAGCAAAAGAAGCAGGTTATTTGACTGTTGGTGTTGTTACATATCCATTCAGCTTTGAAGGACGTAAAAGATCTGTACAGGCAGGTGCCATTTTCAGCTGCTTGGGGAATAGTGATTTACTTCTTTTCCTGGGCTTTTGGGAATTGTTTCACTCCACATTATTTACAAAAGGTCTAAGCATGTTAGGATAGGCTAGCATAAAATAGAAGGGGAGGATATCCTAGGCTATAGAAAAAATTGCTAGGAAATAAAAAAACAATCTATGATAGGTTTTTTTCTTTCTTTCCTTTTTTTTGGTTCTGGCTTAACTAGCTGCCTCGGTGTTAAGAAAGGAGCCTTTTCCACTAAGAGGTGAAAACCTTTTAAGAAGATACATTTCCATTTATATTGATTACCAGAAACATGCTTGATGTGGACAAGAGTGAGGTGAGGATGAAGGAAGGAATGAGAATGATATTGAGTTGTATGGTGGCGAGTTTATAGATGAACTGTTGAGATGCACAAGAAACTTATAACGTTCCTTGATGAATCTAAAGGATATCAAGTGCTTTCTAAGGCAAAATTGTTCACATTGCTCAAGCCTGAACAAGATTCTGACTTTTCGAACTTGCTAATTTACTTTTTTGTTCCAATGTCCTACGTCCGTGTCATAAATTTTTTTGTTCATGGCAATGATTTATTCTCCTGTCATATGTTGTCTTTCATGTTTCTAATTTGAACTTATTGACCAACAGGCTCTGGAAGCAATTGAAAAACTTCAGAAAAATGTTGACACTCTTATAGTAATTCCCAATGATCGTCTACTAGATATTGCCGATGAACAGACACCACTTCAAGATGCTTTTCTTCTTGCGGATGATGTATTACGTCAAGGTGTCCAAGGAATATCTGATATAATCACTGTGAGTTCCTTTGTCAAAAGCCAATATCTCTTTCCTTTTAATGGTGCAGACACTCACCAACACAAAAAGAAACCTATTTCTTCTGTGATGGATTTTCTGTACTAAATATTTTCAGAAGTTGCATCTGTTTAGTTCATATCAAAAGAGTTTTCCCACTAAAAAAGGATTGCTAATGCCTAATGTATATATTTGTGATGTACCATGTTAATAGTGTTATAGTATGCATTATAAATCTAGATATAATATGAACTGGTCCTACCGTTTGTAGATTCCTGGGCTTGTGAATGTGGATTTTGCCGATGTGAAGGCAGTGATGAAAGACTCTGGAACTGCTATGCTTGGAGTTGGGGTTTCATCAAGCAAGAACCGAGCTGAAGAAGCAGCTGAACAAGCAACTCTGGCCCCTCTAATTGGATCGTCAATTCAATCTGCAACTGGGGTAGTATATAACATTACGGGAGGAAAAGACATAACTTTGCAAGAAGTGAATAGGGTGTCCCAGGTAATGATCAGTGTTCCTTTCTTTCTTTGGTTCTTTCTTCTTGTTCATATGCCGAGAACGAGAAAGTAATAAAGAAACCTTCACTTCTCTTTGGAAAATGACAAAGATATCTGAAATGCTGGAAATATTTCTCACAGGTTGTTACCAGTCTAGCTGATCCCTCGGCTAACATCATATTTGGTGCTGTTGTTGATGAGCGCTACAATGGTGAAATACACGTGACAATAATTGCAACTGGTTTCACCCAATCATTTCAGAAGACACTTCTATCTGACCCACGAGGAGCAAAGCTAGTCGAGAAGGGTTCAGGAATCCAAGAAAGCATGGCATCACCTGTTACCCTGAGATCATCAAACACACCTTCGACAACATCAAGAACACCTTCTCGGAGGCTGTTCTTTTAGCTTATTATATTGGTTCTTTTTACATCTTCATTTCTCTCTTTTCTTTCCTTTTTTAGTTTCTTACTTTATATTCACATGTTTTCCCCAAGGGAATTGATTGATGTTTGCATATGGCTCTGTAGAGATGGTGATTATTCTTTATTAGATGTATCTTGACTCTGCTGTGCTCTCTTGTGACATCTGTACAGCATGTTTTTATGCATGTAAAACGTTGATACCTGTTTATTTCCTCCGATGCACGGTGGGACTCAAAATTAGCTACTTTTAGGTTGTGGAAAGCTTTGCTCTTCTCCGCTGTAATCGTTACATTACAGATTACATTTAAGAAATATGTCGATTGAAAAGTTCGATAAATGGATCAGTTAAATGCTAATTCCATAGCAACAGAATGACCCCATTCGAAGTTTTGTTTAAAAGTGCTATTTACATGCTGATCTCATAAAAATTCCCAAGTACCTTTCATAGTTTGTGATTCCAACCAACACACTTTTCCAATAGGTTGGTGCAGAGATGGATTCAAAATTTAAGCTTTAGGATTCTCAATCACATCATTTTTTTTTCTTATTAGGTTCTTCACAAATTATTTATATATGTTAAGTGAAATTCTTAACGCACTACTGAGTTTGGACCAAAGCTAGACTTATCTAAGATGAGCAGATAACCACATCTGTTTGAAAAAAACATTGAATCTTGATCATCATTTCAGAAGGAATCACATTTAAGATATGGGGTCAAAGAAGAAAATGTAGTATATATTAAAACATTAGAAACATATTACCCATGAATGTGAACAATATGGTTGCCTTTCATTTATGTAAATCACCATCCCGTTACAGCTACTAGAAGAGGATCACAAAAAGAATGACAACTCAGGGGAAGGTGCAAAGAACAACATACTTTCACCAAAATATTCAAATAGAGGTGGCAACAAATTTGCAGCATCCATATCCTTCTTCCAGGCCTGACCAAGAGCAGGTGGTGCTTTTTGTCTTTGCCCACCAGTAATCTCCCTTCTGCTGGTTCTCGTCACATTGGTCACATCCTTATTTTGCAAATCTTGTGGCTTTGATGGTGAATCACCATCTGTAACACCCAGCACTGTGGCATGTCCATCAGTAGCTCCCTGTATGTCTACTGGTGAAGAATCTGACAGCATTGGTGTGGGACCATCTGTCATTAATTTCTTGGTTGGCGACTCTGAGATCATGTTCTCCATGCTCGTTTTGCATTTGCCTAGACAATTATCAAGGACGACAAAAGCAACATCTAGCATGAGTTACCATTTGGAGCCATAAGACATCCACAGAAGAGGACTTCCATGGAAACGCAGAACCAATGCAAAAGCTTATAGAAAGTACTATTTCTTCCCTGTAAATGCTTTGAGATATACGAGGCATTATAAAATTCCTGATTAATGTCTAAATATTATGTGAGAGGGCTATATCTTTCAAAGGTATATTAGACAACAAATGCATTTAAAAAATCTAGCACAATATTTCCTCATGTTATCATAGACAGAGATGGCAATTTGATCCAGTTCTGTATTGACAGTTTAACCAGAATGAAAATTTTGCGGACAACTTTAACAAAAATATCTCAAAAACCTGAATAATAAAAACTTGTATTTATTTAGTTTAGCAAGGATAGAATAAGTAAACTTCAAGACATACTTGGCAATGTAGTTGAGACTTTCAATTTGCTCTTCAGGAATGTCCGGTTTGTTGGAGATAGAGATGCAGGGAGCATCTTGAAATGCTCATACATGCATAGACCCGCAGCACACTACAAATGAAAACACAGTTGGAAGAGTTTTTATCAGTGAGTGATGCAGAATATTAATCCTAAAAGACAAAATACATCTTAGCTACATAAACATCAAAAAAGAATTAAGATAACCAAATCATAAAGAAGAACTCTTGGAGCATGCAAACAAGTTACCATCAAGGCTCCATATACACGCCAAGCTTCATGTCTTTTAATTTCATTTTGTTGTTTCTCAAGCTGCATTTCAGGCTCCAACAATCGTAAATAAGCTTCAAGATTAGGAAGCACAAGTAGGCGAACCTACAAAATAATTATAAACATCACAGATTGCTTTAACATACAACAATTACGCCTCAGTCCCAAACAATTTGGGGTCATCAATATGAATCCTCATTGACCATGTTCCCCATTTAAACATTACAGATTGCTAATATCATAAACTTTAGAGATAATAAACAAATGAAAGAAATACAGGGATATCAAGGAGATACCACACCAGGTCCAAGAGCTGCTAGCCCTTGGATTGCTCCATAATGTTGAGGCAGTGCCTTAGCGGGGTCAAGATAAGCATGCAGCAACGTCTTCGTGACACGTGGCTGGAGACTGTGATAGACATGACCAAATCTGCAAGGATATAACTTGTAAACGAAAGAGTCTTAATTAATTATTGAGATTTAACCTATATCATGGAAGTGAAAGATCAACAATTGCGTTCAAACAGATTAAGAAATGTTGTACATGCGTCAACGAAACAATTATACAGATTTATAACCACCCTCTTCTGGGACTCCATAAAATAGTATCCAGCAGAGGAGTGCATGTTTTCTTAGCCTTTAATGAAACGAAATCAAGAGAATCACTTAATAAAGAGATCCCTACCGCCTGCATATTAAAGCAACCAACTTTGCTGTGAAGTCCCTTAGTTCCCAATGGTTGTCAGAGAATTTATTCCCCAACCTTTTCGCAACAAGGCATGTCATTACAGATGGCATCGACTGGTGCAGCTGGAAAAGTAAACAAGAAAATCATCAGATGCAACTATGGGAATATCATGCAGACCCAAAGCCAATGTTGCAGAATTAAGTTCAGACCTACTTCCCATTATGCATAAGAAAATAATTTAGTGAACAAAGTCATTAAAAACTTATTCAGAATAACGAACATGAAATGTTATTCCAACTCTTTTCTAATGGACATCTACTTAGTTGTCCAACATCATTCTCCAGATACATATTTATATTTGAGAAATCCAATTATAAAAATGATATCCAGCTTTATAGAGTTGATTTTTTTTTATAAAGTAGCTTTATAGAGTTAATTTTTATTAATTTTTTAGGTCGTATCCCTTTAGAAAAATAAATAAATAAATGAATAAATATCATCTAATAATTTCAAACATGGTCATCCAGGATAACCAGCTATATAAAAATAGAGGTTATAAAAAGTTATCCTGTATCCCTAAAAAATAAAAGGATAAATATACAGAAGTAAATGGAACCGAGATAGCAGCAAATACTCACATATGGTTCAATATGTAAATGAGAATTCTGAAGAAGGCTCCAGACGAGCCTCATCAAAGCAAAAAGGAGATCAAAATTATTCAAATTCCGAGCTACCTGAAATAAAACAGAAGATCATTAGATCATTTTATCCCTCACCCACAAATGTTATAAGGCTGAACTTGGAAGACTTACCTCATCGGCAACAAAATATGTGAAGTAAGGAACTAAAGGATGTAGCCCAGGATCTGTTGCTAAGCTTGCTAGAGCTTCTTTAAAGAGGGGAGATTTAGATTTATTCATGGTAAGTTCTGTAATTTTGTCATAATAAAGCTGCAAAACAACCAAACATGTATAAAGATATAATCATATAGGAGCAAACAGGACGCAACCATATTGGTACAGTTGTACCTGAAGCTCACGGGTTAAGACATGCTTAACAGGTGCTCTAAGATCAACAGGAACTCCATCCTCCTTGTACTCGGGCTTTCGGATATCAGCAGGCAGAGTAAGTGCTGTCATGAAATTAATCTGTCATTTACGAGTATATATATATATATATATATATTTTTATTATTATTTTTTTTAATAAGTAAAAGTAAGTCTCAAGTATAAATATCATCTGTTAAAAATTTTAATAGGTTCAGTTTCATCAGTTGCTCTCCCATTCCTTTGCAGCCACAGGGAAGAGAGAGAAAATTCCAAATCAGGACAACTAAGAGAATGAAAATGAATGTCAGGTTGATAAAACAAAGCATAAAAGTAACAGATAATTGAAGAAAACACCATCTATGTAAGTAACTAAAGTTTATTGTAAAAGATGAACCTTCTAGTGGAGGGTTTTCAGGAATAGCAGGCTGTACCCCTTCTATAGCTAACCAGTGAGCAAAAAGAGCAGTATCTAGTGGTGCTTTCGGCAGAGGGGCTTCGATCACCTAAACAGAGAAAGAGAAACTTACCATACTTAAAACTAATCCAAAGAATAAAGTTGGTAGGCAACCCAAGATATGCAAAATTTCTTACATCTTTGAATTCTATATCCTTCTCTTCAATATAGAACAAATCCTTATGCCCAGCAGCTCTCCTGAACCGTAAGGGATCTCTCGAAGCAAAACCATATATTGGCTGTGCAAGGCACACAGGTATAAGATAGCAAATAAAAGATAACCAATAAGAACAGAGAGTTTTCACGAAATGATTAGGATCAACGGCTATGATAAACATTCAAACAACCAATCATTGAGCAATGTCGGATGTACATTAGGGTCAGCGGCTGTGGCCTCACCACTACCTTCAACTTGCACTACATATATATATAGCTTAATTTTTTCGAAAATCTATACTTGTACAAAGCCTATACTGAAAATAGGGGGTCTAGTAATAAATCCACACCCTACTTACTTACAATCCTGGATATGCCCCTGATTGGCAGAGATAGAACAAAGATTTTTAGGGGTCTTTTGGTAGAGTGTGCAAGAATAATGCTAAATATGGTGTATTAGTAATGCTTGCATTAGTTATGTAGGGAGTATTTCTAATATGGTTTGGTGTATTAAAAATATAGTGTATAATTTCTAACAAAAATTGTTTGTTTACAAAAATATCCTCCACAAATTGTTGGAAAGGATGTGGAAAAGGTTTTGAAGGGAAATTATGTCTTTATCTATGCTAATGCATGCATTAGAATTTATTGCATTACTAATGCCATGATTTCCCATGTATTAGTTACGCGTAGCATAATACCAAGTAGAGTATATAACTAATACTTGAATTAGTTATACATAAGTTTAAAAAGTGTACCAAGCAAGATGCAAGTAATACACAAAGCTGCTTAT
>JBDJHY010000102.1:20540276-20552339 GCA_039654485.1 Withania somnifera | reverse complement strand
CTTTGGAGATGACACAAGTTGTTCCACTATCAATTACAAAAATATCATCGTGATTGAGTATTAATACAAATAAAACTTGAGGTACATTCATAGTTGCTTCAAAATGAAAGAATAAAACAAAGAAAACATTACATGGTTACTATTAAATAGATCTTTTACATAATTTTTATTATTTACAAGACTTACAGATATATATATATACAAATTATTAAAATGATAGAACTTAAAAACCATTTACATTATCGGGGGTTCATCACTTATTTGGTGATCCACATTTTCTTCAGGGGAAAAAAATCAGCTACATCGAGTTGCATGGGCTCGATATTATCTTAGGTGATAAAGTTTGCCTCTGACGTATTTTCTTCCCTTTTCAGGGATGCTTGATATAAATGGACTAGTCGTTTCGATGCACGATAGGTGCGAGACCAGTGTCCTTTCCCTCCACATCTATGACACAATTTTTTTGAATTTTTTTGGGCATCATATGATGTCGCTCATCCCTTCTTCTGTGTTGCTGGTCTTTATTTATTGCTAGGCGATCATCACAACCATCATTCCTTCTTCGACCTCGGCCATGACCACGTCTGGAGCCGCGACCTCTTTAATGTTGTTGGAAATTCGCCTCATTTACTTCAGGAATGGAGCTAATCCAATGGGTCGATTTTCATGAGTTTTCATCAGGAGGTCATTGTGTTGTTCAGCAACAAAAAAATGTGAGATTAATTCAGAATATTTTGTGAAGACCATACCTCGGTATTGCTGTTGCAGGAGCACATTTGAGACCTGAAAAGTATAGTAGGTCTTCCCAAGCATATCATGATCAATGATGTTTTTCCCGCATAATTTTAACTGTGAAATAATTCTAAACATGGCATAATTATATTCAGTTATAGTTTTAAAATCTTGTAACCGTAGATTAAGCCACTCATAATGGGCCTGTGGAAGAACAACCAACTTCAGGTGGTCGTATCTATCTTTTAAATTATACCACAGGGTAAGAGGATCTTTTACTGTAAGATATTTCATTTTCAAACCTTCGTCAAGGTGGTGTCGGAGAAACATCATCGCCTTGGCCTGATGCCTGATTTTCATTCTTGATGGTGTCTGTCCGACCTATCGCATCTAAATGCAGCTTCGCATCTAGTGCCCACAATATGTAGTCTTTGCCCGATATATCGAGGGTAACAAATTCAAGTATATTGATATTAGACATTATAATAAAATAAAAATATTACCTTCTCTTATACCTTTTATAATATTTACTCGAACTGGCAGAGCCTCGTGCTGATAACGTGTTATAAAATAAAATACAATATAAAACCAAATATATTCTAAAATAGGTAAATTTCTAAAATTGAAAAGTTTCTATTTATGAAAATGGCTAAAATGGAAAGACTTCCAAAATGAAAAAAATTCAAAACTAAAATTTCAGCCTGCTTTAACCATATTTATAGCTATGACAAATGACATTACAAATCATTAATCACCAAACATGATAGACTTAGTTGATTGCCATGTGGCTAAATATAAGCTTAGTCACTAAGTCTTATATTTAGCCATATGGCTTACATAATATGCCTATAACAAATGCTAACATTTTATTACATGCATTAATATATATATATATATATAAATTAAAATATATAAAAAAATTTGATTGACTCTTCAAATATCATTTGAGTTACATAAATTGAAACAAAGAAAATAATATATTATATTGAGCTCGTGCTGATACGAAATTCTATATCTAAGTATATATATATGAGCGCAACTCTCTCTCATTTAAAGAGGTTGATTTTATAGACAATCACTTAATTTTTTTTATTTTTTTGTAATTAAGTTACTAAACTACTTTAATTTTGATCATGAAACAATCACTTAATTTATCTTATTGAAAGGCACTGAATTATCGAGAACAATTTTAAATATGATCTGACACATCAACGCAATTTAAATTAGTATAAAGAATAAGTATAATGACACATTACTAAAACCTACAACTTTTCTTATTGTCTTTATGAATAATGTTTAATAAGCAGTCCCTTCGATTTCCCAAGCCCGTTGCACAGGACTTGTTTAATGTAATTTACAAATTATTATACAATACACACAGAATGTTCACCACAAAGAATTCATCTGTGTAGCGATTGAGGTTTTTCTCGAATTCCAAAAAGAAAATGTTTCACAAGGAATTGGGCGACACCATTTTAGTATAATTGGCCCACAAAAACGATGTAATAGTAAAGACGGTTTGCTTGCTAGTGATACTATAGTAATAAGTGTTTTCTTAGGAGGAACGAAGTGACATGTAACAATTTCTTTTCTATTTTGTCACTTCTTGACAATGATATAGGTGCATGCATGTCAACATTTTGCCAGCCTTTCTAATAAAAGTAATTATTACTCCTCGTTAATCTTGGAAAAATAGTTAGGTTTTAGCTGAGATGATGTCATAGAGAATAGTTGTCTTGTAAATACAAACTTCTATCACAATTATTAATTAAAGATCTCATATTCAATTACAATCTTCAAAATGAAAATGAAAAAGTAGTGAGTTACTTCCTCTTTAGTGAATTCTATGTGATCGAAAAAATATATAGTCGAGAAAGTAGATTTCAGAATATAAAATAATTATTTGATCGAGACGATCGAATTATTAGGACGGTAGAACAAGGAGGGAGGGGATCATGGCCATTCTTTATTCAAAAACAAACTAGAACAACATAAAAATAAAATGGAATTATCGAATATATCAACACTTGTTTGGATGGTTGTTACGTTTCATAATATATTATATTATATCATATTATTTTGATGAGTAACTTTTTTAGATAGACTGACTGTATTAGTTATCGTATTACATAATATCACGCTCAACAATTTAAAGGAAAAAACCTACAAAAAAAAAAAGTAAAGTATAAGATAGAGTTATTATAAACAGATAAATACAAAAAGAAGTAATAAAGTAGGAATGTGATTATACCAAATCACTCATCCTCGTTACATAATGATGTATCAACAAAATTTAAGCAATCCAATAAGTCTTATGGTTGGATATCCCAATAGCTAGCTATACTCCTTTTTTTTTTTTAGGAAACAATTAAAACAAAACACAAGTTTCGTCACTTCCATCACTTCTTAATTAATAATTAGAGATAAAGTGACTCGACTAAACGAGGAGGCAAGAGATAATCGTTTGTTCCATATTCCCAGCTATTCAAAACTAACACAATTCAACAGGTAACGACCATCCAAACAAGCTGTAAGTTGATCAGTTATTTGTCTCTATCCATAGAATTTCCAATATGTCATACAGACAGAACAAACAAGTAATTGACTATACTTGTCCCTCCTTCATATCACCCCACCCTACCACCACCACCACCACACCACCCCCCAGACACACACCAAAAGAAACTGGTAAAGGAGACAAGTTAAAGTCATTCAAAAGCTATTAAGAAAGACAAAATGCAAAGCACCTTAATTATAATTGATTGTAGCAGTGACATTCAGTGGTCCAATAGGAATACATCAGCCACCTCAGGCAGTCTAAAACTCACTTTTTTCTTTGACTTTCCACTTTGACTTCTACAAATTAAAGAATAATCTTCTGTTTGATAATCTCTTCCTTCAATTACTTCAACATTATCAGTAATGTTTTTATAACATAATAATCCTCCAGCTCCAAGTGAAGGATAAATTTTGTTAGAGGAGGACTGTTTATCAATACTTGGTGAAGCCAATATCCATTCCTCTAATGTCACAATATCATTTTTACTATCCTTCAAAAAATTACTCTTCTTCTTCTGATGATGATTTTCTCTTTGGTGTGAGTGAATTTGTCTTTTCCTCTTCATTGATGTCCACAGGCATTTTAGACTGATTTGTCCAAAACCACAAAGAGTATTTGCACCCATGACCTTTAGAGAAATCAACAATTTGTACCTATAGAAAGTAAATATGGGGAAAGAGTAGGTTATATATATATATATGGATGATTAATAGTGTATATATAGTTTTCCTCGACTTAGATATCTAGAAACTAATTTGGATTATTCATGTTTTTACTTATAATAAAATAATTCTTTTTGGAGGCATCAATAATGATCAAAATGGATAATGTGTTGATGATAATCTCTTTTGTATACTAAAATAAAACACAGACGCCTCGGGCTTATTCACTGTCTTCATAGATCTTGGTAAACATAGAAATGATAATAACAAAGACGAGACTCATAATATTACTTGTGCATTGTAATGTGTCAAACATAATCCTCATCAAAAAAAAATTCATGTGATTATCTTATCGAAAAACTTAAATGATTAGAAATACGTTATGGTCGACATATAATCTGTTACATGTAGGCCTGGTCATAATTAAACTCGGGACTGCTGTAATTATCCGTTTACATACTTTTATTTGCTTAATTATATCTTGTACGGCTAGGAGGACTTAGCTTAGAGCTCCAACTCACAGCTTATGATGATTTTGTTAACTAGTTTGTGCATTACTATGATACTCTCCTTGTACTATGAGATAGCTTTCTCTTGTTTGTGCATTACTATGATACTCTCTCTGCTCGTACTATGAGATATCTTTCTCTTGCTTCTTTTTCTAGGTGCAATCAAATTGATGTACATTCTAAAGAACATGATTTTAGCCCACTGAGCGTGAGACTTGTAAACTAGCAATAGAATGATATGTCTGGAGTGCAAAGTTGAACTTTTCCTTCCTTTTCATAATTGCTTAGTTTTGTTCATCAATCAAATTAAAGTGCAGAATCACCATAATAATCAAATGAGAAGCATATATAATGCAAACAGAGTTTCAATATAAAAGAGCAGAAGCAATTGATGAAACCAAAATGATCACACACTCAATTAATCCAGTTGTTTAGCACAATACACTTTATTGATTAGCTGATGGATTTGTCAACAACTCAAGTGATTTTTTGAGGTAATCTACAGCGATAGAGACATCATCAAATGCCAGAGCCCCGGCAGCAAACCTTGCAGCCTTGTGGGCTTCAGCTATTTTCTCTGGATTAGGCTGGTAATTGCTGTCATATTCATATGTTTTCATAGGAACAGCTGCAGCTTCTGATGCAGTCTCATTTCTATCATTTGGTCTGTGTTGAGTACTTGATGGATAGTTTACTGCACTAGATGTAGGCAATGAGGAATATAAAGCATCAGCGCATTGGTAGTAAGAAGGGTAATGTGATGGTGCAGAAGGAAGACTGCTCTCCGCAAAGCTAGGGTACGACTGGAAATTGGGCAATTGTGAAGGTTAGTGCTGCTGTGGCAAGTGAAAGACTGGTTCTTGCACATAAGGTTGATGCTGATGACTGGGGGTAAGAAGAATTGTCAGATGCATTACCTGATGGAGGCTGCTGGAAATTATGAGAAGCATAGCCATTATGTGCAGGATACTCATCAGCAGGATATGAAGGAGGTGATGGAGGGATGATGTGTGAAGGAGGTGTCTGTGTCGTGGCTGACGGAGGTGATAGAGGGACGTGCAAATGAGGTGGTTGTGGGGTGGCTTCTGGAGGAAACGGTCTATTTGCAGAATACTGTGCATTGTCATACGTGTGATTGAAAGAGTCTGATTCTGATGTAGGTTTGATGACTGAATTAGTTACACTAGGTAGGAGATCCTGCAATGATGATATAGGCAGTTAGCAACAATAGCTTGTAATTATTATGTCTTCTGATGCTCTAGTATGACACTAATTATTTCAAGCAAGAAACCTAGGCAATATAAAGCCCACATGTTTAAAGATCAAAATTCAATAAATTAAAGTGTAACAGAGAAACACACTAAGATAAGAGCCCGCCATTGTTCCTAACAGCACTAAACTCCGAATGTCTAATTTTAGGCTTTCCTCCAATTGACAGTGTTATAAGTGCTTTTAGATTATGCTTCAAAACGTACAGAAGTAACCCCCATCTGTCCCATTGTATTCCATCTACTTTCTTATAAGCAGCTCTAGAGAGAAAGGTCACTTTTCAATCTTATCGATAAAGGATGGTCTGTTTTCCGGAATGCTACAAGTAATTAGTGCAACTTATGACCATAACATACTCTGCCTCCAAAAGAATTTGAGATAGAATAATACACAAGGCAACAAATTACGACAAACATGAAACCTACATGTGTATCACTTTGTGCACTCTCTAAAGTATCTACTTCATCACCAGGAGGGCCTGGTACAGGCTTCCTTCCTTCTTTCAAAGCTTTCCTTATATCTGCTGCCTTCCAAGCTGCGTACTTCTGCTTCTGCTCAAGCTGATAATAAATATAAGAGGTCAACCAATCTGGCAAACAAAGCCTATATCACGAAACATATTCTCCTATACGTATACGAGACATGCAATGATATAGATGAAAAGAAATGATTGTATTTTCAAGTATCATCACAGAAAACTAAACACTAAGAGAAAAAGATTGACCAAAGGTTGTCAAAGTATAATTGAAATTCACATCAGGCTGGAGTTCACCGAATTGATTAAGGATCTCAAAGAAGATACTCGCAGCATAAAACGTCTTTGCTGTATTCCTGTAAAAATAAATCAGTCATTGAAAAGAAATTTCTAATATTCAATATTGCTTCATAAACATTATTACTAACTTCTTTAACATTTAGTATCATCAATCAACCATTACGTTGACAATTGATGAGCATAGCTAAGGCCAGAAGACAGCCACCATATCAAACTTTTCAACTAATTAAGTGAAGAGGAAGAAGGAGGAATAGTAAAATTCTAGAGATGAAGTTAAAGCTATCTAGTTGAGATAGATCAAAACAGATGATGGAGAAAAGCTAGTAGCAAACATCCTAATCTTAACCATGTCTTATACCATGCAGCATGAGGATGACACATCTAACCCAGATAAAGCAGCTAAGATTTTTTTTTTTTTTTGGGGGCTTTGGGGGTGGTGGACGGGGAAATAAACCAGTGCAATCAAGATAGAATTGTTAACCACTGAAAAGGTAGTACTACAGATTCCATATATACGAAGAATGATGCAATCGCAAAAGAAAATTTTCATATCATTCAATTCACAAAGTCCATACAAGTCTGCTCGCCCAGCTCGATCTTGTTTGTCTGCCTTTGCGAAAACATTCAAGGCAAATCCCTCCACATGCAAATAATCGTCAGGCCCCAGTTTCAATGACTTCTTATCCTGTACAAATAGGGCAACAAAGATGAAGACACAAGAAGACGAAAGGGACACATCCAACATAAACATCAAACAGCTCTCTAGCTACAAGCTCACAGAGTGATAACCATTCAGCGAGACTAGAAGATGATTTGCTTCTAAGAAATTAGTGAGGCCGATCAAGCCGAAGAAAATTAAAATAAAACGTCAAGATAAGTTTATAAGCAAAACAAACTTCTGTTTATAGTACAAGAATTGAGTGATACGATACCCAAACAATTGGCATGTTTCTGCACCCTGACAAAGAGTTTATCATTTTATTATGAATGACATAAGTTTTCAATGTTTAGATACCAAACAATCCACTAACCCTTAATCCCAAATTATTTTTATCAAGCTATATAAATCCCTCAGGTAAATCAGGTATACTCTAGGAAGCTCCCCTGGATTTGAGATCAACTATACTCTAGGAAGCTCAAGTAGATAGAATCGTGCTCAATGTTCAATTGCAACGAAGAAATCCACATGCTAAATATTTCATCGACCCACACCATATTTCTACAGGAAATATCTGGGTAATTCAACTGAGAAGAAGAAAAAAAAGGATTAAAAAGTAACAGAAGTTCTCAATGTTTAAACATCAGTCACTCAATTAATCAACTATTCCTCAATCCCAGATTACTCGGAGTAAAGCAATATGAATCCTCTTTCAGTGTTTATTAGATAATTCATCATTAAACTACCTTTACATTAGCTGTCAATATTTCCTCCAGATTTCTGCTCAAATATACTCGAGGAAGCTCAAGTAGACGTGGTTATGCACAGCATAATCCCACAAGTGGGCTCTTTTTTATTAGATAGTTCATCATTAAACTACCTTTACATTAGCTTTCAATATTTCCTCCAGATTTCTGCTCAAATATACTCGAGGAAGCTCAGGTAGACATGGTTATGCTCAGCATAATCCCACAAGTGGGTTCTGGAGAGGGTAGTGTGTACGCAAACCTTACCCCTACCTTGAAAAAGGCAGAGAAGCTAATTCCCATATACCCTCGGCTCTAAAACAATAATCAAGGTTAACGTAACAACTGAAGGAAGGGGTTACGCTCATCATTTGATTGAAAAAGAAGTCCGAATACTAATTATTTCATGAATCACAAGAAATATTTGGGTATTCAGCTCATGAAGAGAAACAACAGCATATTCCCGAAGAGAAAGGAATTAAAAATTAACAAAAGAAGAAACCTTTTCAAGTTGATTTATAAGAGATACAAGTAGCGAATTAGTGGTCTTTGTACGCTCGTTCTGAGGAATCTTCAATCCTCGCTCCATCGCGTACAATCGACCTGCACAAAAGATCATAAAATTTTCCAAAGCAAGCAACTGTTAACCAAATTTAACATGATCGAAGTCCAAATTAAACAACTTCTAACCAAATTCAACATAATCAAAATCCAAAGTAAATAACTTTTAACCAAATTGATCATGATCAAAATCCCAATTAAACAACCATTACCCAAATTACGTGATCAAAAGTCCCGATTAAACAAATTTTAACAAAATTGAACGTCATTAAAGTTCCAATTAAACAACTCTTAACCAAATTCAACATGATCAAAGTTCAAATTAAACAACTTTTAACCAAATTTAACCTCATCAAAGTCCCAATTACACAAATTCTAACTAAAATTAACAAAATCAAAGTCCCAATAAAACAACGTTTAACCAAATTGAGCATAATTAAAGTCCAAATTAAACAGCTTTTAACCAAACTCAACATAATCAAAGTCCAAATTAAACATAATCAAAGGAAAATTAGGGTTTTTAAGAGGACTGAAAGTTACAGTAGTAGGCGACGAGAGGTTCGTGTTTCTGCAACTCATCGGCGCGTTGAAGGTAAGGTAATAAAAGCTTCGCTGGTTCGTTCTCCTTCGCCATCGCCACACTTGTTCTACCACCTTCGATCGATTAAATTTACAGTGCCTTTTTTTGGGTTAACAATACGACAGATACTGTTGAGCTAAACGACTTTATTCATATTTCTATGCAATTTCGCTTCCCTTGTCATGTAAGAAAAAAAGGATGCATATTGGTACTTAATTTTATTTTATATGATGTTGTGTAGTTTTTTGTGATATTTTTTTTATAACTTTTGTGACCTGATAATTATTAAATATTTATATTATTTTATTAAAAATAAAGGAAAAATTTTACAATTAAATTATTTTAAATTATTTAAGGTGACACTTGTTCTGTGACGGATTAAAAAAATGTCATGTAAAATTGGATGGAGGAAATATTTTAAAATATTTATCAAAATTTATTGACTTTTGAAAAAAAAAAATTATGATAAATAAAAAGGAATATTTTCTTGTTCTTCCAGTAAAATTTTACCAAGTATAGTAGGAACTTCTAGAAATTTCTTATCGTCAAATGCAATTTCTTACCTATCAAATCAAATTATGCCCGAGCATAGTTCTTGTTCCGTAGCTAATTATCTAGTATAAAGGTATTATTAATATCTCATTTTGGACAATCAGCAAAGCTTGCTTCCAATGTTGATTTTTTTTAAAATAGCATATTCTACCTCATGTATTTAATAATTAAAAGGTGGCCTATCAAAAGTGCCTAATAAAAACTTGTATTGCAAAGACAGGCATTAACAATATGATAGCTATAGCTAACTCATCTGCTCACCTGCATCCCTCCAATTCATTTCATGATTAGCAAAAACCAAACTAATCTTGAGCAATCAATGTTTTTTCTCTAAATTGACAGCGCTAGTATATAACTACCCAATCAAGACAAGGAAATTCCAGACAATGATCAGATATTGCAACGCTACATTTTGGAATTTGAACTTCCATTTCTCAGAATAGGCGCCAATATTTCGAGTAACTTTCTAATATAGCACAAACTATTAGGTCTCTACTCTCTGATCACTCACTGTCCACATATTTATCCTACAACAACTAGACTAGTAATGACACAACAGGAAGACCATGTATATGAGTACACATCTCTTATTCATCAGTTACTATGGTGTGCTAGGAATAGGATCAGTTCCAGAAATGTGAGACACTGCATCATCTTTGGTCATGGCAACATAGTTCACAGGAGCAATGGGTCTGTTGTCTCTCTTCCCATCTTTAGAAGTTGACCTGGAACCATTTTGGTGGGAATTAAGAGAGAGTCTTCTGCTTGCCGGCCCATTGGCACTGCCATTTGATCGTTGCCCTGTTACCTTCTTTGGACCAAGTTGTCGAGCAGGGCTTGGCGTTGAACCAAATACTTCTGGATCTTTGCTCATCTGCTCATGGAACTTCTTCTGGTCCTGCCAGACATCAAAAGAAACATTTAGTGATTCAGTTAGTCATTCTTGGTATGAGATCAAGCATACAATAATGCTAGGTCAAGCTTTTTTTAGCCAATTAACTTGATAAGATGTGATTTCCCCTTAAGAGATTCTGGACTTACCCTTAACCTTTTTTTCTCTTCTTCTCGGTCATGCCTGAGCATCATATATTCATCTAGCATGGCAAGTAGTGGAACACCATCATACGTGAATGTGGTGTCTCGCTCTTGCTCCCATGCTCTAGTTTTTACAACCAAAGAGTCCACAAGAGCTGCATAACCAAATTTTATATTTAGGTTCAACGACTAATATACACCAAATAAAATGAATCTTGTTTAGCACAGAAAGGCAATGGATCTTAAATTGTTGAACTTCCAGTCAAGCAAGAAAGAATCCTTAAGCTCCTTGAAATGGATAACAAAACTAAGAAATGAAAGACACTAGATAGATCATTAAATAAATCCTTGATACAACTGATGACTAAGTAGTGCCATCCTCGAAATATAACCAGCAGAGCCAACACTAATACCCACAATAATCAGTTTTAACAGTGATGTAACATTAATTGGGGATTTACCTGGAATTTTGTTGACCAATATCCGAGCCTTTTCAGCTCTCTTCAAATTTAAGTGTGCCCCTCTGCTTGCATTATACCGGTTGTCATCCTGTTTCACCATAATTTATGATGCGTTATCAGTATAATTTACAGGATGAGATACCTTTATATTGATCTAATGAGCAACAGGCATGAAAACCCCATTTTACCCAAATACCAAAATGGTTTTGGTTCTACATCATACTACTGTCAAACTTGACTTACGGTTTATCAGGTATAAATGATGTTGTGCAGGGGAAGAACCAAAACTGTGTTTTTGCGGTAGAAATCTATTACAGCTTAGTTGCATACAATTGAATGTACCCCCCCAAAAGTAAAGATAAACAATTTTCATCATTGCTGTCAGCTAGTTTTTATGTTAAACGTCATGACCATATTTTAATTCACATGCAGCTTCTTCCTGACAATACGAAAGTATCAAATCAGTAGACTTCAGGAGATTACAATCAATCTCATTAGAATGCTTTACTATCTTCTTGAACTGGATTTTGAGGAACTATATCTTTTGAAGCATATCAATGATGACCGTATTCTTTCCTCCATATATATCGCCATTTCATTCCAAATATTGTCCATCCTAACATCATATAACTTGAAATGTAGAAGCACAACTACTCAAAAAGAGATATGTTTCTTTAAAAAGGTGAAAGGATGAAATGGGGCGATATACTGACAAGTCAAGCTACCTCACCTCATATGCTCATTAACATGACAGCATGGAGAATATATCCACACAAGGAAGAAGAAAAAGAAAAGAGGAAAGGACAGCATGATGAAAACAAGAGAATATACCCTGTTGTAGTCTTCAAGCCAGCTCTCTTCTTCACAAGCTGCCATCCATTTCTCGACTTTATCCAATATTTCTTTCCTGCTATGAGCCTCTTCTTTTGCATTTACAATCTGATTGTCCATGTCAGCTAGTAA
>JBDJHY010000102.1:20363627-20380708 GCA_039654485.1 Withania somnifera | reverse complement strand
CACAACAAGAAGTAAGAAAAGTATATCAGGAAAAATGATTGTTCTTTTGATGGAGAAGCCACAAAAAGAAGTAAGAAAAGTATATCAGGAAAAGAAGAAAGAAGTAAGCATGTTGTTTTTAATGCTATTTTTTCCAGGATATGTTAAAAGAGTGCAAACAATTCTTACATCATGATTAGAGTTTTAGCCGTCGTAATTGAACTCATAAATATACCAAACACGAGTAGTCTACCAAGTAATACTAGTATAAAGTATTTTGGTCGAGCTTTCAAAATTTGTTTTATATTAGTAGATTTATGTTTGACTAATTAAATTTGAATAATACTTTTTCCAAGATTAGAGCAACAACAAAGTATTTCTATAACTATCAAAATAAATAAAATTATTTTTTAAAAATAAAAAATATTTTTGACTTTGTAGAAATCGGCAACAGTCTTATAACTCGCATTAGTTATGAGAATTGAGAAGCGCCTACGTTAGCTTTAGTTTTTCTTTTTCTAATCATTTGCTTTATTTGTCTGGTAATTATAAGTTTGTTGCATGTAATGATACAAATTTAGTCACCATCACAGAAAAATAAAAACAAGCCTCACATTTAAAAGGTGAATTATCAACAAACAAGCCTCACATTTAAAAGGTGAATTATCAACAAATAACATTTGTTCAGATCATACATGCATTTTATCACACGTCACAAAAATCTTATTAGTTTTCTTATTCAGTAAAAAAATGCAACATAAAATTGAAACGATATATAATACCTGCCTACACACCCATTTATTTTTAAATAAATAAAGTCAATACTTTATTGCAGTTTATTTGCAGGTTATCTTATCTTAGAGGACAGTTGTGGTCGGCTATATTTGCCCAACTGTTTCATGAGCTTCTGGAATCTACTTTAATAAGGGCACAACTTATGAAAAAAGAAGTTTGTTGTACCGACTTTTCAGCCGTTAAATTGGCTTTCAATTTACCCTCGCTAGCTTTTTACTGCCTAAATTACCAAACTAGTAGTAGAACAATATTTTTTATTAAGTGGTGGTGGTGGTTCGACCAAAACAACTACAAGGAACTAAATGCTTTAATTGGGTTGTGGATTCTTTTTTTTTCTTTTTTTCTGGCTGAGCTATATGATACGTCAGGTTGGCGCACACAAATGGGAAATGCCTTAATTTCTATATTCAATTCTTGTTTTTTTTTTTTTCATTTTAATAATAATTCAGGATATAGTTAAAATTAAATAAATTTATTACGATAGAAAAAGCTCGGGTAGAAATTTTTTGGTTTAATTAAATTCAGTTTAATATGTATTATTTTCATTATGTAAAAGTGACTGAATGTATTACTTTCTATTTTGTTCGATTTTTTGAGTGAATTTTTTTTACTATTTAAATAGAAAAAGATAATTTATTTTTATAAAAGTTTATTTTAACCAATTTTTGATAATTTAGTAACATTTAGGCATGAACTCGCAAATGTGAAGTTCATTAGAGAAAAAATCTTTCATTCGAAAGTTTCTTCATTTATAAAAACTTAACTTCTGACCTTTTAGTTAGTTATTATTTGTGGAGAAGTCTTATTTACGCTATTGATCACACTAATTAGGTTATGGTTTGCTTCATTACTCATATCAAATAGATCCTTATTTTTTACTTTAAAGTACCTTTTACGTAATTAAAGAATTAGATAAATTGACTATGAGCTTTTTATAGTTAAATGCTACCTCGCCAATGACGCTAGCACTTTGGGTATATTAAATGTATCACCTAGAGTCTTTATTAGTCCAAAGATGAGTATTCAAAATTATTAGTTTAACAAATAAATTCTGATTTATATATTTTACTTTATTTAGTTTCTAACTTTAAATAATTACTTAAAAACACTAGAAGAACACTCTCCAAGCCGAGAATTAAAATTCCAACCCTCATAAACTTGAGTCCGATTTTATTAGAATGTATTTTTAACCACTTAAATAGAAGTAGCAGTGGCGAAAGCAAAACGTAAGGGTCGTGGAGGCCTCAAGAAGGTTTGAATAAACATATTGACGCAGGTTTCGCCTGAAAATCAAAGCACCGATTATTATGTTGATTTTTAGGGTGTTTGTTTTTTTACACCTATACCAATTTTTATATATTTTTTATATAATTATACCTAATCTCTATCGAGCTAAACGTATGTCAGAGAACCACAAATTTCCATATAGGTCTGCCCCTAATAAGTAAAATTGCCAAATGGTACAATGTACATATGTGAACCTTTGAATATGAGCTAGGTCTTTCTATAATAACGTTTCACTATAATTGTCTAGTTTTTCTTGAAAACGACTTTTATATTAGTGTTCAGATATTATATATTAGTAATAAAAGACGTTCAAATAAATGACAGTGTTATAAAAAAATTCGACTGCATATTTGTGAAAGAAACATGATGAGCTTCACTAGTATGGAAACGAAGAAAAAGAACTACTCTATGCACATTCTTCGCAATTGCCGGCAAGCTTAGGGGCATTATCACGGTAATGTGAATGCACTAGACTTGAACTTGTATGAAATTTGATGAATTGACTTTGTGTTTTAGAAATTATACCTAAGACATTGCTTAGTAGTTAATTTTAGGTGAACTTCTTAATCTGAATATACAAATTTCAAAATTGTATTCTCAAACCATGTGAACATTCCATTCGTTCTAAGATTCACATTTGTAGCACATTGGAAAAACTGCAATCACGCAAAGACTTGCCGAGTCTTCCTTAGCTTAGTTTAAAGAGACCTTAATTGACTTCTCAAACAGAAGTTATGGCCTATTTAACCAAGTTATTAAAATATGTTCATTTTGAGAAATATTTTTTTGTCGGAAAGCATTTAAAAAGAAAAATAGATATATGCATTTGTATTTAGTTAATTAATTTTAAAATATTTTCTTCACTATTAGAATAGTAAATATTTCTGATTGGCCAAACTATCAAAAAGTGATTATTGGGAGAAGCTATTTTTTTCTTTCTACTACTACTTAAAGATGTTTTTAAAAAAAGAAAAGAAAATTGATCAAACGTCCTTGATCTTGATGTATTACTTCGAAGGTTAAATAACGTAGGAAGAATTGTTAAACGAAGGCATCACAAGGCGAGCTAAATTTAAGCAAGCTAAGGTCAGTGTTGTTCCGCCCCCTCCCGTTTATCTTCCAATATGTATTATTTTTTCATATTTTCAATTTTTTTGATAAAATTTTTGCCTCTGTCATTAAATTATTCTTTTAATGAGCAGCTTAAGCCTAAATATGACAAGTAAAATTAAATATAGAAAATATTTCTTAGTTTTTTAAATTAATTATATAAAATTAGATAATTATTTACAAAATATTTGACCTTCTATTTAATTTTGTTTGTTTTAAACTACTTGCCTTATTTATATAATCAAAATTTTTTTAAGTTTTTTTTTTTTTAATTTTACTCCTAATATTTTATTAAGTGTGAAAGAAATTTCGGATATGAATCTCAACACTCTTGAAAGGCAGTTTCTAGAGTGAAGAGAGACGACAACTATATATGTGTGATCCTTTTTATACTTTATATTTAATAATTTTAATTTTTAAATAAATATTTTTTAATTTAACTTTCATAATAATTATTTAAATATAAAAATATATTTTTTATTAAATTTTTAAAAAGTATATTAAATCTAAAAATACTAAATATTTTGAAAGCGCGGTTCCTTGCGCAAACAGTAAAACGCGCCGCAATGATGCAGTGGAAAGGAAAGCAGAGAAATATATGCATATGATAGGTCAGGTAATACGATAGCGGTGATAGCGCAATTTTAAAGGCACATTCTCACGTGTCGCCTTGTGCACGGCTTTTTTCTTTAGCTAAGGAAATGCCGCTCTACCAGACAGCCGAAGCTGTCAACTCTTCCTCCTTTAGCCACGTGGTTCACTCTCCACTTAGTTTTTTTCCTTTGCCTCAAACTTAGATGGAGAGGCAATTTTATACAAGCAAGGAAAGCAACTTTGTCTTTGGATCAGTTTAAAAATATTTCAGTTGGTTTTTATGTACAATTATAATAATATATTTAATATATTTTAATAAAATAAAATTTGGAGAGAATAAAGTGCTATTTATAAGAGGTAGAGTAGAGTCTACTAATTCAGCAAATCTCATTAATTTTATTTTAAATATTATATTAGTATTTTACTTTATATAGCGTTAGTTAATTTGATACGATTTTTAAGAATTTTTTTTTTCTAAGAAATGTAGCTTAAAACAATTTTTAGATCTTGATGGTAAATTATTTCATTACGAATAAATAAAAATGTTAATGTTAAATTATATGTAAAATGACATGTTTTTTTAAATGAATTAAAAATAAAAAATAACATATCAAATAAAATAAAAAATTATTATTTATGAAATTTACTAAATAATATAAAAACTAATATTAATTTAACATATTTTATAAAATTAAAATAGAAACTCGTAAATTTTAAATTGCTGAGTACAAGGAAGGAAAGGACTTAATATGTAAAGTACAAAAAAGCAAATACATTGCTGTCATTGGTTCAAATACAATGAAGATTCTTTGTATAATTCACCTACTTATAAAAGAACCCAACTCCACTCAATAGCCATTAACTACTTAGCTGCATTTGTAGGCAAACAAAATAATTCCGTCCATATAAATATCACCACCAAGCATATACTTTTTTTCATATTATAGTTGCCTAAAGTTGAGTCCACATCCCCAACCTTCTTCTCTTCTTTTCTTATACTATACTTTACTATAAATTCATCGAGCTGAGCCAAGTGATTCCATGGAGTGGACTCGGGGTCCGATAATTGGCCGTGGCTCATCCGCCATCGTCTCCCTAGCAACCAATTCTTCAGGGGAGCTCTTTGCTGTTAAGTCCACTGAACAAAACATATTGCAAAGAGAGTACTCTCTGATTTCTCAGTTGACTTCTCCGTTTTTAGTCAAGTGCGTTGGCTTTGACATCACTTATGAGCAAAATAAGGGAATTTACAACATGTTCATGGAGTATGTAAAAGGTGGCACACTTTGTGATTTGATCAAGAAACAAGGAGGTTCGTTGGATGAGTCACTGATCAAATCTTACGCGAAACAAATACTACTGGGCTTGGATTATCTTCACTCAGTAGGGGTTGTACATTGTGACATAAAGGGCCAGAACATTTTAATTGGCCAAGATGGTATTATCAAGGTTGTTGATTTTGGATGTGGGAAATTGCTGGGAGATGAAGTAAATCATTTGAGTTCTGGTTTTTTTGGTACACCTGCTTTCATGGCACCTGAAGTTGCTCGAGGCGAAGAACAACAATTTCCAGCTGATATTTGGAGTTTTGGTTGCACTATTATTGAGATGGCTACAGGGTCACCTCCTTGGACTGAGATCAAGGACCCAGTTTCAGCTTTATATAGAATTGGTTATTCAGGGGATTTGCCACAATTCCCTAACAATTTATCAGACGATGCCAGGGAATTCCTTAATAAGTGTTTAATTAAGGACCCCAAAGAGCGTTGGACGGCTAAACAACTTCTTCAACACCCATTTTTGCAATCTTTAGAGTCTAATTCTTGGAAAGTTGAAGAATTGAAAAGGGATTCTCCTACAAGCATTTTGGATCAAGGATTTTGGAATTCGTTCGAGGTGATAGAGTCTTCTTCATTTGAGTCAAGCAACACTGTTGATTCGCCTACAGATAGGATCAGACGGCTGATTGGTGATGAGGGAATGTTGTTGAACTCTTTGAAGCCTAATTGGATTGAGGAAGAAGATTGGGTGACAGTTAGATGCAAGGATGCAGAAGAAAATTCGATAATTGCAGAGCAAAACTGCGAGTTGATCGATGATTTTGGAGAATTGTTGGACATGGAAACATCAGTGTCAACATTTTTTCATGAACATGAGTTTGTGGCCTCATTGAACTTGGAAGCTACTTTAGTTGATTGTATCGGTGATGAGATAATTAGCATTTTTGATACTAGTACAAATAGGATAAATATCAATATTTCTCCTGATAATGTTGGAGATGTTTTTGTATCTCAGTTCAATGATTCTGAAATAGAAAGATTGAAACTTTATTGTCCAATTGAATCTCGAATTCACTTTCTCACGTTGCAACTGTTGTTTTTTTTTCTTGTATATAATTTATATTGCTTTTCGTATTAATTACTAAATTTTCTTTATTATTGTATTTTTTCATTTGTATGAATCTTTTTAACTAACCTTTCCACATCCACGATTTGTTTATGCTCTAACTTTTTCATATCCCAGGGATTATCTTCTTCTTGTTGTACATTCTCATCTGAACTTCAAATTCGTTTTCTCATCCCAATTGTTTAGACCACCTGTTTTTTCCTCTTTGTATCTTCTCTTATTGCACACAAGAGAGGTACATTATTTTAGGGGAAAAGTTCCTCATGTGAAGGCTTCATTTTAATAGAGTATTAAGCAGTGTAAACAAATTTTAGGCTATTGTTATATCAAATTTAGGCTATTGTAATTCATGTCATTAACAAGGCAATTCCAGATAAATTCCAGTAAGCATTAAATTGTGTCTTTGTCACATGGAAAATATTGTAAACAACAAGGCTAAGAATGTCAGAATCTATCAGATTTAAATTAGATGCAGTTGTCCTGTAAAGATATTTTAGTCTAGTGGTACTTTATTTCAACTTTTTTGCCGTTTTTCGTAAAACTACTTGAAAATAAAGAGATACTAAACCACCTTTGATAGTGCAACACATCCTTTTACTGTGCAAATAATTGAATTCGAACTTTTAGACAATTATAAAAAATCATCACAAATAGTACTTAGTATTTTTTTGAGACTCATTCTTTATTGGGAATCAGTAACGTGAACAAGCAAATACCCTATGGCTTCTACTTTCATAAACTAAAAAAATGGGCATGGACTTTTCTGAAGAAGTTATTGTTGTTCTGTTGAGTGTGAACGCAGTGGACTTTGGAGGAAAAGTATTGAGTCAACTAATTTTTGGCCATTGTATTTGGAGCATTCTATAGTTTGAGTAGATTAGGTGAATGACGCAACTTTTCGATGAGGTCAACGGGGAAAATTATATTTGTTAATTAGAGCTATGAAATAGGTCAAATAGATCAGCAGTGGAGTCATCTTCGACGAAGGGTGATCAGGTGCACAATCTTTATCGAAATATTATATAGAATACAAAGGTTAAATGTTAACTATTATATAAATATATATTTAATTTTGAATATTCTTAACACAATTAAAAAAAAAATTACATACCCTTCGTCAAACTTTTGACTCTGTCACAACCACATAGCTAGTATAATGATGAGTTGAACAACATTCCTTTCACTTTTAGCTACAAATTTCGAGTTGTAACTACAAGTATGAAATTTTTTTGGTTGAGGTGTTTTTCCATTTTAATGTGACTTACGCATAGGGATGGAGCCCGTGTACTAATAATGGATTTTGCAGAACCTATTAAATCTGGCTCAATCCAGTTTATGGATTCTGGACCATAAATTTTTTTTTTACTCATTAGTTTTGAATAAATTATTTATGCATATTAAATAAATTTTTTATTTATGCATATTAAATAAATTTTTTAGTATAAATAAAAAAATTGAGTGAAAGTTATGAAGTTCTGTCGAGCAAGTCGCTACTATAATTGCTTATTCCATGCTTCTGCGTTTAAAATAAAATTAGTTAAAATTATAATACAAATATCAAAATCACAAAATTAAAAAAAAAGAGGTCAACGAGGAAATTAAAGTAATTTTTCCTACCGTAGATCATAGTAAAGTAAACTTATTAAAATCCACTTTGAATTGGGCAGCATTTTTGTTATTTTTTATTTTTTTTGTCTTTTGGAGTTTGGAAGTATAAGGGGGTGGCTTCTTTTAGGTTCACTCAATTTGCCAAACAATGACTTCATACCTTGAAGAGGCAAAGAACACTAGACTTTTTCCAAATGGTGCAACTAGTGTTGGGTCCCCAGCCATACTAGTGGGGTTGTTGTGTCAAGTTCCATATTGCTGTGGACGTACATCTTCTTATCTAGAAACCGGCCAAATGGAAAAAAAAAAAAAAAATCCAAAACAGGTCGTAAGTAACATATCCAATCATTAGAAGCTGAGCTAAAAATTTTAAATTTATAAATTTTAAATTTTTAAAAGTGCTAACTTAGTGGATTTTTGATGAATCGTTAATGCATATTAACTTAATTTATTGACACAAATACAATATTTTTATTAAAGTTATTGAGTTAAATCCGTAACTAAAACTTCAACTCTACATTCTCATGTTGTATTTATCTTAGGTGATAATAGATGAATTAGTTTTTACCCAATAAAATGTATTAGATAAAAATTAAATGGTCATGATCAATTGACCCATCAAAGAATAAGTTAAGATAAAAATTAAAATGACTCAACTAACACTCATAACACACTCCACCCAATACGACCAAATTAATCACCCTCCTTTTTTCTTTTGTTTTTTTCGTAATAAAAAAGTGAAAGCTAATGTATTTTTTCTTTTCAAAGTTACGTATTTTCTAATCTCTGAATATGGTTATGTATGTTTTGTTTCAGATTGCAATTTGACCTCTTTTGATTAATATTTGATAGAATATATATTTCGAGTTCACACTATAATAATAGATATACATTTTAACAAAAAATACTAAAATTTTAATCGACATTAGCTAATTATTATTGTCCAGTATTACTATAACCTATAACCTCGTGGAGCATTTTATCAAAGAATGTTAAATTATAATTATCATTAATAAATATCTTAAAAATATAAGTTAGTCATAATTTAAGTTATTATGGCCAATAAAAATTCTTTAAACATCCTTTTGATTTAGTGTCAAACTCATTGGATTAAATCAAAATTTGAACGGATTGTACAGTTGACATTTTGTGTTGACTATTAAACAAGGGTCATCATGGGTGATTAGTCTTGGAGTTAACAAGCTTTGCTGTGCTGCAAGAAGAACCATGATTTTTCACCATATTCCCATGATTATAGATAAAACCAAGGTGGAGGAAATTTCGACTCTTTGCTTGAGTGCTATTTTTGTCTAGAACAATAAAACCATATTCTTGTGGAAATTTAAATTAATGTCACAGCCCTGACAAGCAGTGACTTCACCTAGTCGATGTAAGGAGCTCCAGAATTATTCCCTCTTCAAATTTCATATTTTTTTTCTTTCCTTCATATTTTTGACGAATAAATTTTAAAATAATGATAAAGTTATTTTTCTTATAATTTATAAGTCATGAGTTGATTGCATTAGAATGAATTATCTACATAATACCTTTTTTTTCACGCTGCTCTCTCTTTTTTTAATTCTTATTGTGACTATATTCCTCTAAATCTTTTTTATTCCATTCTTCTAATCATGAACTACTTTTATTATATCCTCTTGATCTTTTTTTTTTTTTTTGCTCCATATTCTCATGAACTACTTTTTTTTTTTTTTATATTCTTAGGAGTACTGAATAGTGATGCAAACTTTTCTTATTGTTTGGATATTGTACTTGTGAATATTCCCTTCTTTTTTCTTAAAAAGTTCTACAAAATTCTTGGAACAAAAATACTTGGCCAACATTTTCGAGAACCTTAGTGACTCTCAGATTTCAAACCAATAACGTCAAATTACTTGGAGCTTTTGATACTCATAATTTTAACTTTCAAATTTTGCTTTATTACCTTAAAATAATTGAATTATTTTATACCAAAAAATTTACTCTACTTTGTGTAAATATCACAAAAGAAAATACTTTTTATCATATCATAATTCTACTGTTTGTTCGATAAAAAGTTATACGAAATGACTTTAAAATAGGTTGGTCTTGAACTTTTACCTTTCATATGTAGTGTTTTACATTGTTTCCTCTTTAGCAACTGAAGTTCCTTAAAAGTTAAACTCCTATGAGGCTTAACTTGGGGAATATTACAACAACTTACGTAGTGTATTTATGCAAGTGAAAATTTGAGGAGAATACGATGTACTCGGACCTTATTTCTACCTTTGCAATATAGAGAAGCTATTTTTAATAAATCCTCAATTTAAAAAAAAACTCAATGAATATTATGATACGCAAATATATACTTATGCTAACACATTGAAAACGTTATTTATTACAAGGATATGAGTTAAAAGGACCCCAGGTAGTATATTTTCAGGACTTGGAAATTTCAGCATATTTCCACCATTTCTTTGATCTTTTTGAGTTTGGGATCAGATTTTTTTAGTGGGATCTGAGCACACTGAGCTGAGGTAGGTTCCCTTCCCCCTTCTTGATCATTATTCCGCTAGTTCTTCGTGCTATTCCTCGTTAATTATTACATCTTACATAAAAGGTTTTCTTGACTTTGTGGGCTGATTTGAACCCCCAAATGAATTTTATTTTTCAATGACGAACCTCATAAGTCAAATTTTAATCCAATTTTCAGTAACAACACAATTACACAAACTACGGGGACAAAGTGCTAGTGACCCTTTCTTTGAATATAGGCCAAGTAGGCCCAGGACTTGTTACTAGTTGTCGGCCCAATCGAATAAGTTTCTTCTCAATATGGACTCGGCCTTTTTCATTTTTGTTTCAGCACACTTGTCAAAGTAGCCATTTGTTAATGAATTCCAGCTAAATTAACATACTACTGGTAAACCAAAACCAGAGCTCGCGAGGAACAGAAATGGTGGAGGCGGCGAGTTTCAGTTCAATCTCTTCTCCTGCTTCATCGACGACGACGTCGTTTTCCTCCACTTCTCAATCTCTTCGTTTCCTACATTACAAGCCTAATGCGAAACCTCTGAATTACAGATCTTCCAGAAGCTTCTCAGTCCGCGCCTCCGCCGATGATTCTGGTCTGTTATTCACTTTCTCTCATGTTGATGATTAAATAAATGCGCAAATGCACTTACACAATGTTAATTATATGTAAAATTGATGTCTTAAGTCTATGACCGCGGCATATAATATTGTAATGCTTGTTACTGTAATTATTTTTGCAGTGGTAACTCTACTTGATTATGGTGCTGGAAATGTGCGAAGTCTCAGGAATGCAATTAAATATCTCGGTTATGACATCAAAGATGTATGGAGCACCACCTTTAGTTTCCTTTTCTACTTTTGTATATTTTATATATTCCTTATCAGTATGGGGAGAGGTGATTAGACAGGACATGACATAACTCAGTTTCTAGCTTACTGACGACATGAACTTAGATAAAAGGGGTGGAGGTAATTGATTAGTGTATAAGGTTAGTACATAGTGGAGAGTTGTCTTGTTTTCTGACTGGTTTAGGCTTGGTGGTGTCTGTCATAGTATTAGCTCTATTTTTGTAGTGTATTGCTTTTGATTTCTATCATCATCAGTTGTTTATTGTGTTTCGGTTATTGTATATTTTTCTTTCTGATAATGGTGGTGTCTGGGTTGGCTTTCACGCAGCTCGACTAAATCCACTTAATTCCTGCATCCTCCCACCAGCAATACATTTCAGAATTCGTAAATCTGTCTACCAAGACTAGGGCAGATGGCAAGAATCTCCTACTGATTCTTGTTCCTGGTTTTGTATTACTTGCTATGTTTTTTTTCATTGTCATTTTTTTCATACTTACTTTGATTTACTCTACTCAAGCCGAGGTTCCTCCGGTAACAACCTCTCTACCTGCACGAGGCAGTGGTAAAGTCTGTATATACTCTACCCTCCTCAGACACAACTTGTGAGATTTCATTGGGTATGCTTGTTGTTGTAAGCATTTAAATTGAGGTCCATTTGTAGGAAATTAAGAAAATGCAATTCAAAATAATATGTATACATGGCAGCAAATTAAGTTTTCCATATGCACATCATTAACATAGTCCAGTGTTACTCTTATCTCCATTCAAATGAAATTGCACCTCTGTGAAGTTGGGGAACTGGAATTAACGCGGGTTATTGTTTCCTAAAGTCTTCATTGACCAACAATTGAATGACTATCAGGGTATTTACCCTTAAAATGTTATTTGCTCTTTGTCATATCAACCTTAACTGGTTGTACTGAGAATTTGACTATAAGCATGTTCCTTAATGGCCATGTGTCAATTGATGAATCATGGAGTAATTCTTATGCTTTTTTTTTGTTTTGGGGAGGTGTGGAAACTTCATTACAAGAGCATGCCAAAGCCAAAAGAGAGAAAGTATACATGCACCTTGAGTTTTGTTTACTCTCTTTGCATACCTTTATCATTATTATTAACTTTATAAAGATCTTTCGTACCTTTATTTTCCTTATGTCTTACAGGTTCAAACACCAGAGGACATTTTAAAAGCAAAACGACTCATTTTTCCTGGGGTTGGTGCTTTTGCTCCTGCCATGGATGTGCTAAACAAGAAGGGGTATGGTTCTCACCCACATAATGCATTGGGAATTGTTTATTTGTTCAGTACTTCTCATTGTAAATAAACAAATAAATTACTTTATTGTAATTTTACCCATATGAGAAGATCATAACTCAAGCATGGTTCTGGCCTCTGGAATAATACAACCTCTTTCCCCATATCCATGTAAAGGATAATTGTGTATTTGTTTGAGGCTGGTTAACAGTATTTAGTATTTACTGCAAGACTTTTTCTGCAAAAAGGTTTTAATAAAGGTATCACAATCAAAATATTTGAAGGACCAGTTAAAAATACATTAGACTAATTTATTTTGGTTAAAGTTTCTGCAAAGATGAGAACATGTCTACAGAAAGTTTGTGCATCTCTATATTGGTCTCATGTTTTATTTTATTACTCCATATAGTTTTTTTTGGTTCTCTGAAATTTATGGGAAAAACTGTTCTGCAGAATGGCTGAAGCACTTTGTACTTACATTGAGCAAGATCGCCCATTCCTAGGCATTTGTCTTGGACTGCAACTACTTTTTGAGTCAAGTGAAGAAAATGGACCAGGTCACAAACTAACATTAAGTTTATAAATGGCTTTAGACATTTCATATTGACTGAGTTCAAGTGAATTCGCTTTTATCTAACTGTAAAAAGAGACCTCATGCAGCAAGATGCTTAACTTATGGACTCTGAGATTAATGTATGTTGCAATAAGAAACAGGATCATTCAGTATTTAAAATGGTTGTGTATATTGGAATATATTAGCATGGATGAGGATCCAAGGGTTGCAGTTGGAGTTGAAAGAATTTATCCACTAAAAGAAATGAAGTTTGGCCATCCACCAACTTTACATTGTACCTTATTGATGTCGTACTTTGAGTCCTTTGGTTTCACTTTGACAGTTGCACGTATATTTGAACGTTAGTTTCCATTGCATAATCGATTGTCCAAATTCAAGTGATCATTACTCTCCAATAGTTTATATTTATTTTTTCACCCGCAATTTCATACATCGTTTTGAAATATAGCTTCTTTATCTGAGAAACTGACTTTCCAACACATTTATCAGTGAAGGGTCTTGGCTTGATTCCTGGTGTAGTTGGACGTTTCGACTCTTCTAAAGGGATCAGAGTACCCCATATTGGCTGGAATGCACTTGAAATAGAAAAAGATACTCAGATTTTGGATGACATTGGAAAGTCCCATGTCTATTTTGTACATTCTTATCGGGCCATGCCGGTACTACTTATCTTTGATTAAATATTCTCCATATCTTTTTTCTCATTTTAAAGTTCATTTAGTAAATTGGCAAGCAGCTTGATTCAGACATTTCTCCTAATTTAGTCAGATGAAAATAGAGAGTGGATAGCCTCGATCTGCAAGTATGGTGACAATTTCATAGCATCCATTCAGAAGGGAAATGTCCATGCAGTTCAGTTTCATCCTGAGAAGAGTGGTGGTAATATGACTTCCTCGGATGTTTTGAAGCATGAAACAAAAGAAACAACCATGAAAAAATCCTTTGCACCCAAGGGTGTGGCATAGTGGTCAATGAAGTGGGTTAAAGAATCCTGAGGTCTAAGGTCTCAGGTTCAAATCCCACTTCAAATCCATTGGAGACAAAAACACTAAGTGATTCTTCATAGCTGTTCTAGTTTTGGTGGACGAAGTTACCTGGTACCTGCTCCTGGTAGGAGGTGGCAGGTATCCGTGGATTTAGTCGAGGTGTGCGAAAGCTGGCCCGGATACCATGGTCATAAAAAAAAACCTCTTTAACTTAACTATGTTTGATCAATTAAAACTTTTTTTTTTCCGGATGAATGTAGCATAGGTGATCATAATGTAAGCACTGCCCGCCAAATATCATTGAAGAATTTGTTAAGGATATAGCCAATTTTTTAAAATGATTAATATTATAGCCCCTTTAACCTTTTCCATGTTGTTCATAGATGCTTAGATTTGTTTTCTCATCTTTGAAGAACACAAAAATAGCGCTATTTAATTCTTGACTTTTATGCTAAAACACAATATTGAAGTTGTAAATAAAGAGAGAAAACGAGAGTGCATGTGCACACACACACAAAAAAAGTATGTTTTATTTATAACATGCATATATCCCCTTAAACTTTTTTTTTCTTTTCTTATAAGCACTCTCTCCTTAAACTGTTGAGTAATGTTTCCAGATGTTGGCCTCTCTGTATTGAGGAGGTTCTTGAATCCAAAATCTGAGAGAACACAGGTATCGCTGATGCTTATGACTTAATGCTTTACTTCTCAAGTTAACTGTTCAAAGCATCTAACACATGAATGCTTCACGTAAGACAGAAGCTAGTCCAAAGGAATGCCTCTAAACTTGCTAAACGGGTAGGTTATCCGTCATAGTAGTAATTTGATTCTCAGAATTTTGTATTTAGTTGTGATGCTGAAGTGAGTAATTTTGCAACTACTTAGGTTATTGCATGTCTTGATGTGAGGACGAATGATAAAGGTGATCTTGTTGTAACCAAAGGAGACCAATACGATGTTAGAGAGCATACGAAAGAAAATGAGGTAATGAGCATTACTCACTGATTGACCATCAGCTCCTTCTCAGCTCTGTCAATTCAAATTAATCTTTAAGCTATTCAATAGTGGAGTTGATTTGCAGATAGTTGAAAGCGGACATTGTATTTCACAAAGCATTAGATAAAAATTGGACCCAACAAAACTTATTTGGGAAAGGAGATTATCAAGAGATGTAAAAATGATTCTGAGGAAAATAAAGTTTTGTTATTCTTCTTTGTCAAAAAAATAAGGGATGTATTCTTCTGCTGTAAAAAGGAAAAAAATGATAGTTCTTATTTTTTGTCAAATCTATTGCTCCAAGGTTAGAAACCGAAATCTAGAAGTTGTAAGTTTTTGGGCTACCATACCTGGTGGCATTATGTGATAAGAGGTTGAGGACTCATACTTGTAAGTCATCTAAATGAAAAGAGACAGAATTATAGAAAAAATGAGGAAGCATGTTAGCTAGCTGGTTTATGGCCTCTTAAACTTCTTTGGTGTCAGGTACCTGATTCTTTTTTTTTTTTTTTTGTAATTTTTTTGATAAGATAAGGTTTCATTAAAAGAAAGTATCAAGGAGTTACCCAAAAATTACAAGCTACTGCATGCCTGTATCAGTTATATTCCCAAAACACCTATAAATTCCATAAGCTGATCTAAGTTATCTTCTTTATTTCCCTTGCACCAAATGGTCCAAAAGATTCAAAGAGGTATAGTCTTCCAGATTCTCTTGGATCTTTCCTGACTTTCTGAGATTGCCAACATATTGGTAAATCTTTCACATTCCTTGGTATCACTAAACACTCTACGCATGTTCAGAAAAAGATTCCATATTTTCTGTAGATGGTTGCAATGCAGAAAGAAACGTTCTACAGATTCTTGAGATTTCTCACATGAAAAACATCTGCTGAATCCACTTGGTTAATACTTTTGTATCTGTAATCTTACTATATACTATGGCTATTTTGGGATATTCTGGTTCTTTGACACCTGTAATTTATGGCTTGTATGCTGAAGCCATGTGGATTTCTTACTTGATTGTAGTTATCCAGTACTAGTCCTTTATTTGAAATGGCTTGTCTTTCCTGAAGGTGAGGAACCTTGGCAAGCCAGTGGATCTTGCTGGACAGTATTACAAGGATGGGGCAGACGAGGTTTACCTTAGCATTGATTATCTGGAACTTCATGTTACTCTAACCTCATGATAGACTAACTAGTTGTTTTCTGTGGTTTTAGGTTAGCTTTTTAAATATTACTGCATTCCGAGACTTCCCCTTGGGCGATCTGCCAATGTTGCAGGTCTGTTCTGTACTTTCTTTTAGTGGCTGTAGTTAAATATTCTTAGTAATCGTTCCCTATCAAGAGGATGGTTATTGATAGTTTTTTCTACTTGATTTGCAATTTAGGTATTGAGATATGCATCAGAGAATGTTTTTGTGCCATTAACCGTTGGAGGTGGTATTAGAGACTTCAAAGATGGAAATGGCAGGTTTATGGCTATTTGTTATCATACATCACTAGTCATTTGCTTTGCCCAGATTGGTCTCCTAAAACTGAGTTGAAAAATTGAATAGTGTTCGTTTGGGAATGTTGACGATGATTAAACTTCACTTGTTGATATATAGACTTGCTCCGCAGATACTACTCTAGTTTGGAAGTTGCTTCAGAATATTTTCGTTCTGGAGCAGACAAAATTTCTATTGGAAGTGATGCCGTTTATGCTGCTGAAGAATACTTGAAATCTGGAGTATGTGAGACACATCTATATGAAAATTGATCTGTTTATTTTTCAGCCAAAGTGCTTCCTTATTTATAGTAACGTCAATCTTTTTTCCGTTTTCACTTACCGTCTTTGAAGGTAAAAACTGGAAAGAGCAGTCTAGAGCAGATCTCCCGGGTATATGGAAATCAGGTCGATTATGTGTAACTTTATGCTAGTTTCTTCAGATAGTGATGTCTTGGTAGTAATATAACACATTTGTTGTATCACTGTCCTAGGCTGAATATCTTTTCCAATTTTTCTTCTCTCTTCAGTCTTCACTGATGAAAAGTGATTTAGACATATTAGTCTATAAGTGCTTTTCGTTGTCTGATTGGTTTCATATATGAATAGCATACTCATTATTTAGCAGGAAAGTTGTGCAAAAA
>JBDJHY010000102.1:20321239-20335468 GCA_039654485.1 Withania somnifera | reverse complement strand
ACTGATAATTTATAAGATCAAAAGTGCTAAAGAATACAGGTGATGGGACCATGATCACTTGCAGGAATAATACCAAGAGACCAAATAACATTTTTGAACAATATCATATTCATTGTAAGCATGTCCATGACTAATTTCATTTGCATTGATGTTCCAGCCAAGCTTAATAAATTACTATAAAGAATTTACCACTATTTGCGCAGAAAGGCCTGCTCCAATTTGGTAGTATTGCACTTGAGCTAAGATTGGTCACAGCTCCCCTGCAAGCAATTCAATAATTCATATAAACAACTGGTGAGAGCGTGTGTGCATGTATGTGTGAGAGAGAGAGGTGCTCTCTAACATATCACCAAGTCTCGTATTTTTTCTAATTAACATGCAACAATAAATATGCTTCAATCTCAAACAAGTTAGGGTCGCTATATGAATCCAACCATTAAAAAGGTACCCTTACTAAACATGCCGTATTAGAACATTCTCAATTCCTTTACAATTCAAACTGGGTAAACGCATATAATTAATTAGGACAATAGACGGTTTTTGGTTGGACCAAAAATGAAGTATCTAGGCTTGATTAGTAGCGATCAACTAAAATTGTTAACATATTTTATCTTTGATTGCTATTCCTTTTTAAATTCACAAGGAGATTTAAAATAATCTTCTTCATGTCAAAACTTCTTCAAGTGTTTTGTACGTTGGCCAATCAAATTGCATTTGCTGATTAGTTGCTAGAAGTCTTTTTAGTTGGTTATACATAAAAATGCGACATTCAGAGAACCTCTAATTTATTGTAAAAGACAAACTACTGAGTAATGAAATGAAACGAGATGCACAGTGAGGAATGGAAATAGAAAAACGCATATAGCCAACCCAACTTAATTTGGATTGAGGCGTACTCGTCATTATAAAATCTACAAAGGAAATAGGATGGAAGATTAAAACACGTAAATATCAATCCCAATATGAGTGGCACCCGGAAGTGGAGAGGTTATACCTCTTGCTTCAAATGCTAAGCAACATTGTTTTGGACCACAGCAAGACGGAATGTTATCAGTTGGAAGGGTATTTTTTCAGATAAAAGTTGTCACAGTTTTCTGGATTTTAGCAACAATTGTAAGTTATGGCATTGGAAAAAAAATACGCTACAACATGGAACCTATAAAGTTCTCTTGCTTCTCCTGGATAGTGGCTAAGGAGGCATGCCTCTCACAAAACAATCTCCGACAGAAAGGGTTTCAGTTGTGCAGCAGATGTCCAACATGTGAAGAACAATCTGGAGAAGTCACCCACCTTTTTCGCTTTACAAGGTTACAAGTCAGTTATGGAATATGTTTTTGCCAATATTCGTTATGTCTAGGACCTCCGTTACAGAAATGTTGGACCAGAGAGGGTCTGTGCAGGAAAGCGCAAAAGACCTGGAACACTGTTCCTCAAGTTATCTAGTGGTCTGTTTGGCTAGAAAGAAATAACAGGATTTTTAAGGCTAGATAAGAAACATACAGTGCCTTAAACTTAATTGCTTTTTGGTGCAAACTAGCTTTTGATCAAGATGTAAATGATACTTAAGACAAAATAGCTGATTTGCACAATTTGGAATTAAGCCAGTGCAAATATTTTTAAAAAATTATATATGAGTTGCACTATTGATATCACTTTAGGACACCCCAAATGCTTCAAGACAATTTCAAAATATATGATGTTAATAAATCTATCAAATTGTGCACAAAAAACTAACTAATCAAACAAACTTCAACAATCATTTAACTAGTTTTCTTCTTTGAGAATCAAAATATGTGACATTGCACATACTGTAATATAGCACAGGTACATCCACTAAAAGTGTTCTACTATCTCCATCGCCTCTGTGGACATGCACACACTGGCACTCTAACACAGTGTAATTAATGGAGTGTCTCAACTTTTATCTAATCTTTCAACAAAATGAAAATACAAAGTGGATCCAGCAACACCTATTAGATCCCAAAGACTATAAAGCAATGGCAAATTCTACCGGTTTTTCCTCAGCAGAGAAAAATAGAATGGCTAATTCGATAAAGGACATCAAGCATTTATTCCTACTCTTAGCCTTCAAATGATATAGGAAAGGTAAATTTGATATCCTTTTTTCCGCCATAGCAAATCATTTTTTATCTTAGAAATGATAGATACTAACCTTTCGGGCTGAAAATTAGACGAGCACCCTGTAATAAGAAGTAGGAGTTCATTATAACAGCTGACACCAGAATAAAGGTATTCAGTCATCATAGATCAATTACACGTACCAGGCAGCACAAGCTGATAGAAATTTCGCACATAACCACATTGTCTAGTAAGAATTGGTATCTGTTCTCATTTTCAAAATATGCCACGACAACATTTTAAATGGGATTAGAAATAAAAACAGCAGCGAGACAAATAGCATGAAGATTCATGTTCAATATAAAGAGGCGAATAACAAAATTAAGTCTGAATGATTAAGTATCAAAAGGGTTGGTTGCCATAGGCAGTGTGTCATGGAATCCAAATAGCTTACTAAGTCAGAGCATAATGTTATAGAAGCGACCACAGCAAAAAGGATAGCAGGGATACATTGCATAAGGAGAAAGTAACGATAACCTATGTGCAGTCCTAACAATAGTTATGAATAGAGAACCGACACTGCAAAAACTGTAATTAATGTATCAAAAATCTAAATAAATTTATAATTTACTACACTAGATGATTGAGAAAACAATGTGACCCAATAATCCTTCTCCATATAACTTATACCAATATCAAAAAGATTCTGTCAAATTCATTTATCAATAGCTAAGTTGCTCAAACTCTTCAAAAATGTGTGTCGGATTCTCCAAAACAAGTGTATTTATGGATAATCCATTACGAGTGTAGCATCGAAAGTGAAGAGTCCGCACAACTTAGATCAATAGTATGAACTACAAATTGATGACGCTCAAGTGTTTCAATACTGTCGCTAAATAATGTGCTTATCCTAAAAAACTACGTTGCTCAGACTCTTCAAAAATGTTGTTGTGCACGCATCGAATCGTCCAAAAGTAGTACAACATTTTTGGAGGATTTGATGTGGTTGTGAAGAGCATTTTTGGAGAGTCACAATATAGTTAAAAGTAACCTCAATTTAACAACTTACCATGAACTAAACTTCACCTAAAATGAAAAAAAAAATCATTTTTCTAGTTCTTTTTTTATTGTTGCCAAAATATATTCCAAAATCAATTTAACGAATATTTCACCCTATAAAATCATAATTTACCTTTTATAAGCTTTCAACAACTCGAACCACTCCTTTAATAGACAAAACAAAAAAGCTCTAAAAGATAGAGAACTAAAAAGGATAAACCATAAATAGGCGGCATATTACCTCTTCTGCTGCTGTGGCAAAGGAAATTCTAGATTTAGATACTCCAGGTCGAACAGTATGCAAAGATTTCCATTTCCTTACACACTAACCAAGCAAAAACAAACGCAAAAAATCTCATCAAATCAAATAATTTCAAAATAACTCATTATACAAATATATGCAATTTATATATCATAAAAAAGAACGCTATTGAAAAGCTAAGTCGAATTCATACCGAAGTAGAAGAGGTTCTAGAAATGACTTTGCGCCTTAAAACGCCTAACATCCTACTTTATCGATTCGATCTCTTAGAACTGTTGAATCAATACAAACAAAATCAAAAAAGAAAAAATGTAACAGATCTTGTGTAATATGAACATAAAGAAAAGAATGAGCAGTTACAATGAGAATTTTGACCTTTGAAAGAGCTGGTAGGGTTGGAGAAGAAGGCGCCGATTGAAAATTCGTCTACACGAAGATGATGTTGTTTGAACAGCTGCTTGAGCTTTCTTTATTTGGTCTTTTTTACTACTTCGCGAAAGATGGAAAATGCGACTGGTCCTGTCAGTTTGTCCCGCAAAAGAGCGGAATTGTTTAGTTGACCCAAAAATTGGACAAATTACCCTTAAATTGGGGATGGTTCATATATTAAAATAAATTCGTTGATAATATTAACATGAGAAAATAAAAATATATATTCTCACAATGAGTGATTTGAAGAGAGAAATAGAGTGTATGTAATTCATGTCACAATATATTCTCAGTGGTGTGAGGAGGATAGAATATATGCAATTCGTATTATTATATTATAAGTGAGATAGAAAAGTTATTTTTACGATCAATCCTCAAATAAAATACTACAAGTCCCGCTAACACAACATCCTTTTATCTATTCTTCTCTTCTCCAAATAAAAATATTTTGTATAATATGAGAAAATAGAAATATTTTATATAATTTTTAGAATATCTAAATGTTAATTAAAAATATCAAATTAATTTAATTTAATTTTTAAATTAATTAAATTAAATTTCAAATACGAAAATATTATAATTATTTGAAATAGAGAGAGTAGTGTTTTTGTATTTTCTATTAATAATTATTATTTGGTTTTTCACATATTAATTTATTTATATGTATACTATTATTAAAGAAGCTCATTATATGATTTTATAAGGTACTAAATTACTTTGAGCCTAACAGAAAATATCAACTAATTTGAAGTTTATTTTAGTTGAATAGAAATCCTTGAACCTTTTATTGTGTTTGAAGGAAACTTATTCAAATGACGCCTTTTCACCTGAAAAAGTGATAAGGTCCCTAAGTCGTGAATTATTAGACAAGTTCTTGCTGTTTAATTAATCAAGAAATTTTTGTTTTAGATTCTGTGGGAACAAGTTTTTCTGGAATTCGGTTCAATCAATTTTTCTTTTCTCCTCTGAAACAAGTGTTCAGTCATTGGGATTTCTGTACTTTAGTAAAGTACTATATACCTACTTTAAAACATAGAAGTTGAAGATTTATTACTACTTCAAGTTTTCTCAATTGACATTTACGATGATTGTGCAATATTATAGTCAATATTATCATTCATTCGGAGGAGAGATTGAACTTAAGAAATAGTAAACGGTTATATATATATATATATATATATTAAATTAAATATGTAGAGTTCTTGCATTCAGTTGGAGTTTGACATCCATTATGGTTGCTGTAAGGATTTCACCTTTAAGAATTACATTGGTGAACTAAGTTTCATTGTTCTTCTTGCAAGAATTTCTTGAGAATAATTGCACTTTTTTTTCTCAATTTTTCATGTATGCTGTTGGTATTTGCCATAAAGTGGCAACTTTTTTAATGCTTTATTTAATTGTCTTTTTTATTTAAGTGAATAAACTTAGAGTAATATGTTGTCAAAATAACCTCTATTATTTAGATTTTGTTTACTTTGAATATGTAAGCATGTTTTATCTATGCAAAACAATTATCTCAAAAAAAAAAAAAATTAGCCAAATTAATTATGGATAGTCATGAATATGTGATATATTTGTAATACATACTAATAATATATCAGTCAAAAGAAAGACATATTCTTATAAAGTTTTAGTAGTCAACTTTTTTTTTGACATCATTAGTAGTCAATGTTTATAAACTATATATAAGAGTACCACTTATTATTTTTGTCCGACTAAATGATAATGTTGTACTAGGTATCTTGAGATGCCTCCACTTTTATGTATATGTGTGTGATATATATAGTATTTTATTTATTTTATTAATTTTTTTTCACATTTAATTTAATTTAATTTAATTATCTGCACATATATATGATTTATTTAAATGATTAATTGTGAACATTATTTATTTTATCTTATAGTGTCTTCTATATCTGTCAAAATGAACAACATTCTTGTGCCTAATGGCTCAAACTTTAAGAACTGAAATATGAATAAGTTCACAAATCAATGTGTGGAAGAAGACGATAGACTTAAGCAAAAGCATATTGAAGGAACAATATGTTTGGCATCTATGTTTGGCATCTATGTTTGTAACAAAAATCATTGGACATAAACAAAAAAAATAGTAAGGCTAAAGGAACTGCAAAAAAAAGAATATTATTATATGTCTTTTGTAAGAAAACTGGTCACATAAAGAAAGAATGTTCCAAGTACGCTTTCTGGTGTGAAAAGAAAGGTAAACTTCTCAACTTTGTTTGTTCAGAAGTTAATTGGCTCTGGTACATAGTGATACTTGGTGGATAGATTCTTGTGTCAGAAGGAATTCTTGATTCCCCTTATTTATCAAATTTTGACATTTGCATAGAATGCATAAAGGGAAAACAAACAAATATAAGAAAAAGAGGGGCTTATAGGAGTAAAGAACCTTTAGAGTTGATGGATATACATATTTGTGGTCCATTCCTACGGCTTCGTGGAATGATCAATAATATTTTATTAACATTATAGATGATTACTTCCATTAAGCATATCCTTTTTTTTTTAGAAGTCATAATTTTTGGTTGTTTTAAAATTTTTCAAAACTGAAGTTGAAACTTAACTAGGCAAGAAAATTAAAGCTGACAAATCTGACCGTAAAGGAAAATACCATGGTAGATACGACGGGACAGATGAACAACGTCCAGGACCTTTTGCAAAATATTTGACAGAGTGTAGGATTGTACCTCAGTACACCATGTCAGGAACTCCAAATCAAAACAGTGTAGCTGAGAAATGAAATCAAACTTTTAAGGATACGTAAGAACTATGATTAATCATTCTTTTTACCTGAATCGCTTTGGGGAGAAGCATAAAAACTGCAGTTTATATATTGAATAAAGTTTCAAACAAAGAAGTAGCTAAGACCTTGTACGAGTTGTGGTAAGAAACCTCGTATTAGGCACTTACATATCTAGGGATATCCAACCGAGGCAAGGCCTTACAAGCCTAATGAAAAGAATCTGAATTCAAAAACTATTAATTGCTACTTTATAGGTTACTGAAAGATCGAGAGGTTTTAAGTTTTACGTCCCCTCGAATAGTTTCTTTTTCTAAATAGAAAATGTCAAATTTATTAAGGATATTGATTTTAGTGGGAGCAATCAAAATAAACAAATTGTATTTGAGGATATTAGTGAAAGTAATCAGGTCGTTTTACCAGAATATTTTGAACCTGTAAATCAAGTTTATGTAGAAAACACAATGATATCTTCTCATGTTCAAATTGATAATTCCAAATAATCTCAAGTTGAAGTGTCTAAAATAAAATCCAACAGAGAAAAAAAATACAATTTCGAATGACTGTTGTTTATCTCCAAGAACATGATTTTGGCATGGAATTGAAAGATGATCCTATAATTGTTACTCTAAGCAAAATCATGTCGAAACTCTGCTAAATGGATTGAAGCCATGAAAGATGAGATGAAGTCTATGAAAGATAATGATGTTTGGATCTTGTAGAGTCACCACAAGGATCGAAATCGATTGATTGTAAATGGACTTTTAAAATCAAACATGATTCGAAAGATAACATTGAAAGATATAAAGGACGCCTAGTCGCAAAAGGATTCACTCAAAAGAAAGGCATAGATTGGAAAAAGACTTTTTCGCCAGTTTCATCAAAAGGCTCCTTTAGAATCATTATGACACTTGTAGCTTATTATGACCTAGAGTTACATCAAATGGACGTAAAGACTGTGTTTATTAATGAAGACATTGAAGAAATGATATACATAGTGCAACCAGAAAATTTTGAGTCTGAAGATTCAAAGTACCTTGTATGTCGACTTAAAAAGTCCATATAGTTTAAAACAAGCATCCCGCCAATGGTACCAGAAGTTTGATTAGGTGAAAAATTATTGTGATTTTAAGAAAACACCGTTGATCAATGCGTATATATTAAGTTTAGTAGGAGAAAATTTATTATTCTTGTGCTATATGTAGATGACATTCTACTGACAAACAGTGATATAGGTCTATTGCATGAACCAAGAAATTCTATCCAGTAAATTTGAAATAAAAAATCTTGGTGATGCATCCTTTGTTTTAGGCATAGAGATCGCACTAGAAACATTCTTGGACTAACGCAAAAGACTTATATTGATAAGATGCTAAGTAAATTTGGCATGCAAAATTGTGCACCGGGAGATACACCTGTGGCAAAGGGTGATAAGTTTAGTTTGTACCAATGTTCAAATTTAGAAATAGAAAAAAAAAAAAAAACAAAATCCTATATGCGTCAGACGTGGGAAGTCTCATGTATGTTTGTATGCGTCCATAATAGCGTACATAGTGGGAATGATGGGCCAATATTTAAGTAACCCGAGAATGGAGCATTGAAAAGAAGTAAAATGGGTTATGAGGTATCTTCAAAGAAATAAAGATTACATGCTTACTTATCTTGATCGGATCACTTAGAGATCATAGGTTATTCCGATTCGGAGTTTGTTGGTTGCCTTGATAGTAGAAGATCTACATCAAGTTATGTTTTCATGTTTTCTAGAGGAGTTGTTTCTTGAAAAAGTATGAAACAAATATTAATAGCTTTTTCTATCATGTAAGTTGAATTTGTAGTCTGCTATGAAGCATCAAACCAGGGAATATGGCTAAGAATTTTTATTACAATGAAGATAGTCAGTGGCATAGAAGATCCTTGAAAATTTATTGTGATAATAAGTTTGCTGAGCCATATTCGAAGGACAATCGAAGTTCGTCTAAGTCAAAGCATATAGACATAAAAAAATTTATTATGAAAGAAAGAGTTCAGAGTCGTCTTATGTCAATTGAGCATATTAGTACAAACTTAATGATTCGGGATCCACTCACGAAAGATTTGCCACCTAAAGTGTTTCATGGGCATGCGACATGTGTGGGTATTGACAGATTTGATGATGAGCTATTTTAGTGGGAGTTTGTTATTTTGTTGGGTTTTGACATGTTAAAGTTTATTTTCTGTACAGATTAAAGTTTTATAAACTTTATAAATTTTATTTGTTCATTGACAACTCTGAAAAAATAAAAATATCGACTTTCTATTATAGTTTTTAATAAGGTATAAGAAAGTGATTTTGGACTATTCAAGTAATAAATTAGGACCAATTTGAAAGGACATGACCTAGATCATTTTACATATAATTTCTATATCTGATTTGTGTTGTTGATATTTACTAATATTTGTGATAATTAATGGGTTTAATTATGAATAAATATTATGAAAACTGCTTTGATCCTATATTAGTAGTATCGATGGACCATATTGTTATGAGATATTTCTATTAAGATAGCAAAAGTTTGTGCACACTATAGTTTCATCTAGGTATGGTTTTGTAATATATGTGGTCCAAGTGGAGATTGTTAGTAATTTTTATTTGGTGGACTCACATATTAATTTATTTATACGTAAATATGCTATCATTAAAGGAACTCATTATATGATCTAATATGTACTAAATTATTTGGGCCTAAAAGAAAATATCAACTAATGTGGGGTTTATTTTAGATTAATAGAAATCATTGGACCTTTTCTTACGTTTGATAGAAACTTATTGAAAAGGTGCATTTTCACCTGAAAAAACACTTTAAAAACCTTTTAAAGATACGGTCCCTAAGCCTGAATAGAACATGTCTTTTCTTTTTCTCTCCATCTCAAAGAAGGAACTCTGCGAAAACAATCTTCAAGGCTTAGAAGAACTTGTCTTCTTCAATTAATTTCTTGCAATGGAACAAGTTTAGTGTCCCTTATCATTCGTCTATAGTATTGATTATTGTCTAATGATTTAGTTGTGATAATCTTCATTCCAGTGATAAAATTTCTTAGCCATATTACCTGCTTTGATGCTTCATAGCAGGCTACAAACTCAATTTCCATGGTAGAAGAATTTTATTAATGTTTGTTTCACACATTCCCAAAAGCCACTCCTCCATCCAACATGAAAACATTACATGATATAAATCTCCTACTATCAAGGCAACCAGCAAAATCTAAATAGAAATAACTCATGATCTCTAAGTGATCCGACCTCGGATAATTGAGCATGTAATCTTTTGATCTTTGAAGATATTTCATAACCTCTTTCACTGCTTTCCAATGCTTCATTTTCGAGTTACTTGAATATTGACCCAACGTTCCCACTATGTACTCTATATATGAACGCGTACAAACTTATGCATACATGAGACTTTTCACTGGTGATGCATATGGGATTTTGTCCATCTCTTTTTTCTCTATGTCTAAATTTAGCTATTGGCACAAACTAAATTTATCACCCTTTGCCACAGATGTATCTCCTGGTACACAGATTTGCATGCCAAATCTACTTAGCACTTTATCAATATAAGTTTTTTGTGTTAGTCCAAAAATGATTCTAGTGTGATTTTTATGAATCTCTATATCTAAAACAAAAGACGCTCCACCAAAATCTTTCATTTCAAATTTACGGGATATAAATTTCTTGATTTCATGCAATAGATCTATATTACTGCTTGCCAATAAAATATCATCTACATACAACACAAGAATAATAAATTTTTTCGCGCTGAACTTAATATATATGCATTGATCAATGGTGTTTTCCTTAAAATCAAAAAAAAAATCATCTTATCTAACTTTCGGTATCATTGATGAGATGCCTATTTCAAATCATATATGGACTTCTTAAGTCTAGATACAAATTGCTTTGATTCTTCAGACTCAAAATCTTTTAGTTGCACCATATATATCATTTCTTCAATGCCTCCGTTAAATTTTTCCATTATTTTCTTCCTATTAGCAATTGAATTAGTATCTAATGGGCTATAAGCTTTTTAGAAATTAAAGTCAACCAAAGCATAATTTTGGAGAATATTCTTACATGAAAATATATATTTATGCTCCACGAAACTATATTTTTTTTTAGAAGAAACATAAGTTAAAGACCAACACAAAGTAAAATTATAAGTATTAATAATTCATCTTTTTTTAAACAAAAAAAAAAAATAAATCTTCATTCTAATTTAATATCTAATTTAGAATTTGATTAATTTGATATATTATATGCGCACCAGATTTTTTTACTTAAAAACTCTTATCAAATGATATAAATTTACTATAAGAATATCAAATAGTAAATACTCATCTTTACCAAGTATTTATATCATATGATATATATTTCTATGGTTAAATGATTTAATAATGTCAAGATATGTGTTAATTAATTATGCTTAAGTATAAAAAATATATAAATAAACATATGTCATACATCTATTAGCTTGATATAAATAACACATATATATTAAATAGACACGTTAAGCTTAATTGGTAAGATCAAATAAGTTGTTTTACACTAAATATAGTTTTTGGATCTTATATATTATAAAGTGTTAATGTATATGTCATAAAATATATAAATTACAGTTAAAAATAAAATGAATAAAATAATATTTAGGCTGAGCCGCAGATATCTCGTTCTCTTTGAGGGGATTCAAACCCACTGCGGCATAATCTACACCGATCAGCAAGATCACTCTTCATGTCCCCTCCAGGATACAACAACCAACAATATCGTACAATTCAAACAATTCTAGATTAGTTGAGGAGCCCAAAGCTCTACGAATAAAACACCTTCCTTCAACATAATAACTCTCATTTGTATAGTGAATATAATTGAAGACTTAGAAATATTTTCTTTGTCTTAACTCTCTCTTTCGCTACTGCACTCTATAATATTTTTTCATACTTTTAACATTTTTCCTATTTTTTCTTGTGTGTTTACAAAATAATGGAAGCCTACTATTTATAATTGTAGAAATCTTCCTTCCTTGAATTGAATAAGAAGAAGAGGATAATAATGTAGGTAAATGAATAGCTTATAAGTTACCTGAGTTACATAGATTACAAGGTATAATGTAGTACATAATTGACAAATAAAATATAAAAAATTACAAAAGTTATCAAAAAATAAAAACACTATTTTTTTTTTACTTTATATTCATAAATTATTATAATTTAATATTTTTATTTTAACATTAAAATGCACCAACATAAAGTGTGTCTTAAATTACTATTCAGAATGATTAGATCTTTGCTTTTAGTTGCTACTTGTTGACCACTATGATTGGTCCTTCTAATTATTGCTCAATCATATATTAGTACTTAATCATGATTAATGACATTATTTGTTGACCACTATGATTTGTCGATCGGCTGACTACTACCATCTTAGAACATTTCATTTCTTTTGGACATTTTATAGCCTATTAAGAATTTATTAACTTTTTTTAGTTTACACATGAATATTTTAAAATAACTGACAAGAAATATTTATAAAATCGATTGTTATTTTTATTCAAATAAGAGACTTCATTAACCCATTTTCACGAGGCATAGACTTAATTGAACAAAATGTTCATCAATAATGGTGATTGCCCACTCAACTTACGATTTTGCTGTCATATAATAGTTGTAACTTCAAGTTATTGTTCATTTTTTTCATCCATCCGTTGCTAGTGATAGATAACAAACTAATAAAATTAATTTAGGTGTTTGCAAATTAACTCAAAAACCTAGTAATTACATATTTTAAAAGAAAAAAAAAAAAAGATGCACATGATTGATGACTTCAAACACGTTTTTTACTCTCAATTTATTAACCAACATTACATTATATTACATCTTACTCTCACATCTCATAAAACATAACATGAAATTAACATGCAAGCGTGGTAACATTAATACAACATGCAGTAGCTTTACCATATATACTGATGATCTATGTTGCTCGAACTCTTCAAAAATATAAACGAATACGTATTGAATTTTTTAAAAATAATATATTTTTAAAATATTCGATACGAATGCTTCATTGAAAATGAAGAGTCCGCGCAACTTTACCGCTAATTACATTGGTTACATGGCCATCCCCCGCCATATACACTTCCAGGGCCACCAATTCCGCCGCCAATGTTGCCGCCTAATCCACCACCAACGCTGCCGCTACCACCTACTCCAACACCAGGGCTTCCACCAGTGCCACCACCAATGCTGCCGCTGCCGCTGCCGCCCAGTCTACCACTAACACCGCCACTGCCGCCTATTCCAACTCCAGGGGAGCTACCGCCGCCAGTGCCACCAGCACCAACACCAACACCTGCACCAATCCCAACACCAACTCTACCTTCAGCTCCTCCACTAATGGGTCCAGCACCCATACCCAACCTTCCTCCTATTCCGGCGCTAAGGCCCCCCGCTAATGGATCCTCCTAGGCCAGGACTTGGAGGAGTCCCACCTGCAGAATCAGAATTTTTATTAAGATAGCTCAAAATGTGAAAAAAATCGCACACTAATAAGTCAAAAGGGTTCAACATTATTAAGTATAAATAATATAATTTTTTATAAAAAAAATTCGGATAAATTCTTTTACTAGCTCCGCCCCTATTCACTTGTTTGATAGACTCAAAAATACTAATTAAGTCTACAGTAATAATAATAACACATTAAATCTATTTTATAAGTGAACTTTGATAAGGGTGTGATAATATATATGCACCTTTATTTCTATGGCGGATGTGTTTGATGAGCTCTTGAATCAAATAAATCACATCTATTAAAATAAAGGATGAAAAGAAAATAATGAAGCAGTCCATGCTCACAAATAAAAATAATACAAGATTGAACTATAGCACAACTTAATAAAATAATTAGGGATAATAAAAACAAGTGAAAGTTGTAAAATTAAAGAATAAAAGAACGGACAAGTTTGTTCAGCAATGGTCAGTATTTTAAAAAAGAGAAAAAAAGGAAAATAAATATGAATATATCACTAATTTATCGTTAAATTGTCTTTATCTCTTTTCGTTAATCAAGTTTTGCCACTGTTGGACATTTACATAAATACTTTTTAAAGATGGAATGATAATATATGGAGTTGAAAGACGACTATTTCGAACCGTTAGTTTGCTTAATTTAAAAGTAATATTTATTTTTTAAGTTGATTAGAATTGAAAATTTCAAAGTGCAAACTTCAAAATCATTTGTTTAAAAAAATATTGCTATTTGCTTTTTTTCCCAATTTTTTTTTCTTTTTAGTTCATTTTAAAAGGAAAAATTCTTTTTTAATTTTTTAGACTTCGTTTCAAATTAAAATAAAAAATCACAAGATTTGAAATTTTATTTTATTTTTTAAATTAAAATCAAATACACAAATTGAAACTAAGGAGTAGTAAAAACCACCTGAGGGTCCACTACCAGCAGCAAATCCACCGCCAAAATTGTCATCTACTTCACCTTGGTAAACAGTAGCTCCATATTTTACCCTAACAAGAGAGTCATTACTTTCCTTTGGTAAATTTCTAGCACCAACAAAAAAAGCTCCAAGTGAAACCACAAAAAGAAGTGGTAAAA
>JBDJHY010000102.1:20067323-20078296 GCA_039654485.1 Withania somnifera | reverse complement strand
AAGTCTTAGTTCAAATGGTATAGTAGTGGGATCATGTACCTCACACAAGATCCCAATGGATATTCTTTAAATTATCTACAGAGGCCTTCAAAATAGTGGATGTGGGTCCGAGAAAGTCACGATTTTATTAAAGTCCTGCTATAAGATATGCATTACTGAGCTATTACATCAAAAAAATCCCATAATTTCAGCTTGTTTCAACCAAGGATCCTCCCTCCAACATTGCAATTATCTTGCTGAAGATAGCAACAGTGGACACCATTGCCTTACAAGTAGAAGTACGCAAGGGGATAGCTTAACCGTCAATGATTGGTGAAAATCTGAGAGACTAAAGTTCAATTATACCTGTTATAGAAATAAAAACTTTTTGGAGATTTTTTTCTCATCTGTCTAAGCCTCGAAGGGAAATGTTGCCCAGTGCTTGGGTTGAGGGGAGACAACATGGTTAAAGAGTTGAGATGGTGCACAACCTGCCCCGACACCATTAAAACAACAAAAGGAAGAGAGGTCAAATGGAATGGTCCGACTCTTTTTGACTTCACATTGTATGGTGAACGATTAACTTACATGATGCTTCTAAATTAAAGCCAGGGATAATTCCTATAAGCAATATGCGGACTGTAGAAGTGGAGGCTTGCTGATAAACATATACCATTTAATTTCAATGTTATCTGTCACAGAGTATACATAAAAAAATTATACAAGATTTCACGCATCAACCACAAAATATACATGAAATAATTGTACAAGATTTTCAAGTAGTTTGAGCATGAAATTCTGGTTTGGATATACTTTAATCAAGTACAACAGTCAATTATACACAATGTTAGGATTACCGGCTCAAAAATGATCCCAGAAAGTTGGCACCTGGAAGCACGCCTCATCAATAGGTAAGTTGCATCTTGTATGGAAAAATCCATCTGTTTCTTGACCTACTTTTATTGCCTCCAAAGAAGGAATCCTTCCCCTTTGCTCTATATCTTCATTCAAACTAATTCTGGGTGAATCCTGTTTCAAGAGATCAACAATATGTCAGTACATAAAACAAGCCCCACATCACTGAAAAAATGATAAGTCACCAATTTCTGCGTAAGATCTTAAGCGTTAGCCATGCAACCTGCAGGATATTGAAACTTCTTACTCTGTAAGCCCACAGATTTCAAGTACCTGAAAACAAATACATCATGCCAAATGAGAGGGAACAATTCATTTGGAGTTCGTCCCCGCTGACGTCTTAGCTGTCAAGGACTAGGATCAGTCAACAGGAATGAAATCTAAGAAAGCTGGTAGCTCCCTATGTCTCTTCTCCCCAGGTGGTCTTCCTTAGGTCTTTTCGGGAAACTCTATTTATTCTGGTGTGGATGGCAGGCAGGCAGGCCGGCCCGCATAGCCCTCAATTTATGTCTTATTTATCTACTCCTATTTTTTAATCCCATTATTGGTGACTGGAGATAAACCATGTTTTGCAAAGAAATAGCCACTTGTTTCTCGAGAGTGCTTGCTATACCATTCCAATGAGAAATGTTCCTAACATTGGGCGATATGAATACGGTTGCTTTACCGGGATGTATTTTCCATATATGCAGCCTGATTTAACCAATCATGGTGCCAAAAGTTAGGAACCCAAAAATCTCTATCAATAAAGGAACTTCAGCACAAAACGCTACATGAATAATGGGGCAAAACACACCGTGGAACAGCTTTTGACAAACACTTAATAATTCTATATCTGAATTCATCACTGTTCATAAATTTTGGTTGTTTTCTAATCTGAATTCGTTCTTACCTCACTAAAATGACTTTATTAGAGATGATTCTCAAAACATTACCAGAACCCATATAAAAATCATTGCATGGATTCATCTTCTCTAGAAACAGCATCTGAGATTGATTAATTGGGATGTCACAATGTCTGAAATTTGGCAGTAAGCCTCAGAATGGCAACTAAAATCACCTCCACATTTTTATTGCTATTATCGTTGTAGAAATTATTATCATAATAGATTGTTGTCTTTTGGCTCAGATCGCCTGATTAATTGATTCCGGACAACCAAAGTAAAATGCACCATCAATTGGCCTAAGGGGCAACCCAACCCGAAGTGTCTCCAAACTCTCAAAGGTTTACGGGCAAAGGTATTTTATTGAGAGAGGAACAAAAGAACTAACTTTCTCCCTAGTGTACAAAAACAATAAGATGAAGACTCTATTCTATTTTGCTTAATCAACTAGAGGACAAGCACTAATATATATACTACTATATTAGGTTTAGGTTAAGGATGGTTAAGAGGATGACAACAATTGGGTTGGGCTAATTGGTGTTGGGCTAATTGGTGTTGGGCCAATAGATATTACAGGTCAGTTTTGGATAGAATTAAAGAAAGCATTAAGCTAAAAAGCAAAAAGCTGGCCCCCAAGAAATGGTCCGATATATTCTTTACTGCTTCATCAAAACTAACCTGCATATAGTAATTCATGCTTATTGCCGTTAGATTTCAAGTGTATTGCATAATACTTGAAAATGAAGCTCATATCTGCTGCCACAAACATTTAGAAACTAGAAGTATACGAAAGATAGAATAAAACATGAAGTATGAAATATAATGCGAAGAATAGTAGATGAAAACAAGTAGATACTTCCAACCACACAACTCAATAAAGATCATCACTACTATCCTTACATGATTGGTTTGGACTTTGAACTGCTTGTTTTTAGTACAACACCAAGCACAACTGTGCTGTTTACCAACACTTTTGTATGGACATATCCGTCGAGTTAGACACCATAATCCACAATCATATAGGAAAATATGTTCGGGTATCTCAAAGATGGGGCATATTCTTGTTTCAGGTAGATACCTTAATGGAGCTAAGCTACTTTTCCAGTAACCAACAAAGTCAACGACACAAGAAGATTAAATAAAATCCTTCTACTTAGAAGCTCATTATCTTTGTACCTCAATCATGACCATTATTGTAACTATTTTCCTAATTCTACTCCCGCTATTCCTCCTCCTTGTTCGGGGAAGAGGATCATTGAAGAGGGTTCCACCAGGATCCCTTGGATTCCCAATCATCGGACAAAGCCTTGGCATGCTAAGGGCAATGAGAGCCAACACAGCAGAGAAATGGATCGAAGAAAGAGTAATATGGCCCTATATCAAAGCGAAGCCTCTTTGGCAAACCCACTGTATTCATTTATGGACAGGCAGCTAACAAATTTGTATTGACTAGTGATGCCTCTATCCTCACTAACCAGCAGACACAATCAGTCAAGATGATTCTGGGTGATCGTTGCCTTTTGGAACTCAATGGTGAAGATCATAAGCGGGTTAGAGATGCCCTGGTATCATTCCTGAAGCCAGATAGGCTGAAGCTTTATGTTGGAAAGATGGAAGAAGAAGTCAGAATCCATCTTGAGGCTTACTGGAAAGACGAGCAAATAATTAAGGTCTGTCATGGACCCCCCCCCCCCCCAACCACTAGTCTTGAATGTAGTCTTAGATATTTACAAATAACTTGAGTATGGGGTTGATGATAGGTATTACCTTTAATGAAGACACTCACCTTCAACATCATTTGCTCTCTCCTTTTCGGGCTTGAACGTGGAGCGCAAAGAGACCAAATGGTTCATTATTTCCAGCAGATGATAGAAGGGATGTGGTCAATCCCTATAAACTTGCCTTTTATTCGCATCAACCACAGCCTCAAGGCAAGCAAATATGTTCAGAAGATGCTGAAACAACTTATTTCCGACAAACGATTCGAGTTTTAACAACTTAGCTTCATCCAACCAGGACCTCATCACCTGCTTCCTCAGCGTCCGTGGAGAGAACAACCAAGAACTCATATCTGAGAATGAGATCATTCACAATGTTATGCTCATCATGGTTGCTGGACATGATACTTCATCCGTCTTGATAACTTTCATGGTAAGACTTTTAGCAAAGAATCGAAACATCCATGCAGCTGTCCTCAAAGGTAAGAACACCTCTGAATTTCATGTGAGTCGTTCTACCTTTCCTATTTCTTCTAAGTAAGATTGTTGGAACGCCGAACAAGAAGAGATAGGACAGAGAAAGTCACCAGGAGAGTCCCTAACTTGGGAAGACCTTGGCAAGATGAAGTACACCTGGAGAGTGGCAATGGAGACGTTGAGAATGTTCCCTCCCATTTTCGGGGGCTTCAGGCAGACTGTAAAAGACATTGAATACGGAGGCTACCTCATTCCAAAAGGATGGAAGGTTAGATCAACAACCCCCATATTTACTCTTCCCTTCTACCAGTTAATTTGATAAACAACCCCCATATTTACTCTTCCCTTCTTCTACCAGTTAATTTGATAGTACTCTACTTTTTCTGATTCGCATAATCAAAAGTTAACCACTGCTTAACGGCTACACATAGATATTCTGGGTAATGGCTAGAACACATATGGATAGCAGCATTTTCCAAGAACCAGAGAAATTTGATCCAGCACGCTTTGAGAACCCAGGATCTTTGCCTCCTTACAATTTTGTTCCATTTGGAGGGGGAGCCCGCATATGTCCTGGATACGAGTTTGCAAAGATTGAAACTTTAGTCACAATCCATTACCTGGTAACACATTTCACATGGAAGCTTCGCTATACAGATGATTTCTTCAGCAGGGACCCAATGCCAACACCAACACAAGGACTTCCCATTCAAATAATCCCCAGGAAACCTCTCTAATTCAACAAATTTAATCTCTCAAAGAGGCACCTCAAGACTCCTAAGGGGAACGCTCCCTATGTTATGATGTAATCATGTAAAAAGATGAACACTTTAAGGTCTGACTATCTGGACACATCTATTGGAACTTTAACTTCAACAGTTGAGGGCCAAGTATTGGATGTGAAAAATTGAAACTTTGAACATGCATAAGAAAAATCTCCTTTTTTTAATTGGAATATTTTTCTAGATTTGGGGTTTACAGTTTAAAGTTTTTTAACTTGCTTTTTGGAAACATGGAAGGCTAAGAATTGGGTTGAAACATGGAAAATTTCATGGGCATATTTTAGAATTTATTGGTCCTTTTGAAGTGTATAATTTGATTCCGGATTTGTCAAAAAGGCATGTTTATGCCTTGAAACAAGACGCAAAGTATGTTAAGTGTTTCTCCTTGCTTAGCAAGCACTTCAGTATCGTCATTAAGATTTTAAGGCGTACTTTACTTGTCAATGAATATAATCCAAAAAAAGTGATGCTAAACAATTGATATTTTATTTTATCTTCTTTTTTTACGATTTCATTGTCATTGTCCATATATTTGTTATTTATGCTGAACTTAATAGTCTTGGACTACACATACATATTACAATTTTTTCCTCCTTTTGAACCTTTTATCATTAGAACTCACGCTTTATTTGCACTTTCTGCTTGAAGCTCCAAATGGACCTTAAAGCTTTTTGTGTTTTTCGCTTTCAATAACACTATTTGATTCTGATAATTTTACAATGGAAAGTTGAGTGAAGATCTCTGAGGTTTTGAAGGCATAAAGAAACTAATATTCACTTTGAATACCAACTCTTTTCCATTAGTACAAGTTCTTTGGGATTCATTTTCCCAAGCTCGTTCAGTATATATCCTAAATAAAGATGCGGAACTTGTCAATCTAGCATTCTGGCCTGTGCAACTTTCAAGAAGCACTTAAAGACCAAATGCCTACGAATAAGAGCAATATGTATATGGCCATCAGCAACCTTGTACATCCTAGGAATATGTATAACCACCTGAGAACTGACTGAGTGAAAAACTATATGCTACATGTTAATCTCTAATAAGTACAAGGAAGATGGGAAGCTCTTGTCAACAACCTTGAGGTCTGTAATATTTCGGAGGCATAGATGGACATCTTTGATTCATATAGGGGTACGGATCCATACTATTGTATTCAGGTAATTCCATCAGGTACTTTCCTCGAATTTGACAGAAAGGAAGGTTCCTGTTATCATCTGCACTGCACCACTTTGGCAACCGGCTTGAATTGTTCTCGAAAAACTTGAGAGAGTAAGCATCTTTAATCTGCACTTCCAGAAATAAATACATTACTTTTCAAACACTAGAAGTTGAATCCCCCACATGAAACTTCCATGTACTTTCAATGAAATGAACCACCAGGCCCCAGGGACCAACAGAAAACAAGTAATGCAAGAATTGCAGTTTTCTATTTTCCAGTGACAAAATTGATGCAATAGTTTCACTAATACAATTTTAATACTTCCGGTTGACTTTCACATTTTTTGGCATTAAGATACTGAAAGGTAAGCAGTTTTAGATTCATTTAAGTACATACCATGCAAATGCCCTGGAAACAAACTGAAGAGTGAAAATAAAGATACAAACTCACCGTGAATTCTGTAACCTGAATTAAATTTGCAAGTTCACCAAATAATCCTGCTTCCTTATACATTTCAAGAATAAAAGCAACGCATGATGCTGACTTTCCATCACTATAAACCCAACCATCCTGCTCAGGAATAGCCAACAATTTTGCAAAAGAGGATCCACGCTTTTCGACTTCCACAAGAACATCAGCAAGACTAAGGTTCTGCATCGAACAAAATGGATCAGCATGTAGTACTATATATCAAGTCCATGACAGAGATCTACTAAATTACCAGTTTTGCTTGAGATGCATAATATTAACAAAGCAGAGTATATTCAGTGCAACAATGGTTTTATGTCATCAACCTTTGTAAATACATTATTCTGATCTTCTTTAAATTAGCTACTCAATCAGCTGCTTTAATAGTGTTTAGTCCGCTAATTTTTATCTCAAAAAAACGAAGCATCTCATGAATGTGATCATACAAAAACATAACCTGAGTTCCGAGTCGCTTGTTCAAGGCTTCATTCCACATGTTAGACGCATATGCAGGCTGTAGTTGGTTCCAAACAGTCATAGCAGAAGCAACCTGCGCCACACATCACTAAAACATCAGCATAATTTTCAATTTGCAGGAATTTTCTTTTTTCTTTTTTTAAAATACGAAGAGGAGAGCGACAAATGGCTGAATTTGCAGGTAACAAGGAAACTCTGCCACTTCCAATTTGCAGGACTACAGTAGCAGCTATTCAATGCACAAGAATGAAGTTCCACATTACCCACTTTAGCTACAAGTTCCTGTCATTTCTACATGCTTAATGACATCATCATCTCTTCTCGTCCCTCACTCTTCATCCTCCTTTCTGATTTCAGTCGTCTCTCTCATATTACTAATAAGATATCACATAGAGTAATTTCAAGCTCATCCATGACTCTATGGTGCATCAAGGTTCTTACACCAAAACAAAAACCATTTCAGCTTTACGAAATCATAACCTATCATTTATTCACTGCTTAAGCACACATGCATACTATGTGGAGTTCTATGGAACACTTGACTCATAATAGAATGGAATAGCAGTGAAATGAGGTTCCATGAGAAGAAATTGAAGATAACATCAAGTTGAAGTTCGAACCGATATACACTTACGGGGATATACATACTGCTTGATACATGAAACCTGTGCATGAAATGCATGCTACCCAAATTCAATTCATGTGGCAACAATATTGTTTCACTAGCTGAGTAACTAAATAGGATGAGGTCTATGTTACCCTCTGTTTGTAATTATTTTGTTTATTTGTGAGGATATAATTCAGCAAAGATCAGCTGACCATAGTCGCAAACCAGAGGAATCAGGAAGTAGAGGATGACGATATAAGGAAAGCAGTTCCAAAATAATGCTGTAAACACAAAATTGGCAACACTGTAATATGAAATAATATGCATTACCAAATTAGCATCCAACGGTGAGGGATAATTTCCATCAATTGTGTCTATCCAGCTAAATATTAAGTTGTGATAACCATAAGGCATGCCTTCCATGCTTTTTGCGAATTCCCAAGCAGCAATTTCATTAAACTTGGCACGGAGATCAGGGTGCAAAGGGAGCAATGCAATATGTGGATTGGAATCATCTTTTGTCAGCTCGAACTCCCACCACTCTTCCCATGGCAATAGAGCAATAACATCTTCTCCCTGAAAGGAAATGTGAAGAATAAAATTGTTCATGCTTAAAGTTTTACTTATATCTTCAACCTCCCCACCTCCCAACAAGGTGTCTGCAGAGTCGAATGCTCAGTGCTACAGCGTACACACCACCCTCTCAAGTTGTTAACGCCTTGGAATATTGTGTTGTGTCTATTGCATACTCACAAGTTGCTATCTAATTAATTGTACTTAAAGTTTGTGCAAATGTTAATTAGGGATCATATCTTTAATATGATATTCATACAATGTGATATAAGTCGACATTATAATAGTCATACTAATATCGTGTACACTCCACAAAAAGCGTCAGTTGCCAGACCACAATAACGAACTTTAGATTTTTTTTTCCTAAAGTTTGCCGATTTAAATATCCCTCTAATACTTTAACTAATTGTTCCAACATGTGGCACTTTTATCTCTTTCATTTGGGTTAGAACCCATTATTCCCTAAAAGTTTGAGTTACTATCAATGCTCCTAATTACTTTGTGAAAAATCCAGAATTCCCTAAATATAAGTCCTGGAGTTTTTAAGAAATATGAACGCGAAAGTATGAAAAGAGATAGTGGATAGTAATAGCATAGTATAACTATAGTATAACTAAATACAAAGCAAAACAATGTATAATTAAATACTCTTTTGTAAGCAAAAACTGAATCGACAAGGATTTCCAAAATCAAAATAATTCTGGTGAAAGTAAATTGCATTTCCTTAGAATAAAGATAGAAATGCTTTATTAACACGGAAAAAGAAAAAAGATAGTGGTCAAGGCAAAAACACTTGGTGTTTCTTCCCATCAATCCAAACTTTGGTGCATAGTTACCCGGCACCTATACCGGTGAAAGGCAACAAGTATCACGTGGAATAAATGGAGGTGTGCGTGAAATCTGGCCCAGGTGCCATGATTATTATAAAAAATAAACAAAATTAATGGAAAAATTAGCCTTCTATACAGTAAATACAGGAGAAGTAATATAGAAATAGATTATTCCCATATTCAACAACTGAATGTCTAAGGATTTTCAAGTAACAACATTCTAGCAAGAATAAGTCGCGCAACAATTATATTTACTTTGAATCTTGAAATTGAATTCTCAAAGCTGTGATTTCTATATCTGGATAATTATCATTTTGTATAATTAGCACATTAAAGGATGGTAGGAGATAAGCAAATGAGAAGTTAATCACAAACATTTCTATTAATAAAAAAAACTAGAGAAGATGATAATGCAATCCTAGCAGCCAAGCATAATGAGAAATTCAAGCAAGTATTGCAGAAATCACAGTACGATAATTTTCTCTATATCCATTCTCCTTCTATCTTTCAGTTCTTTATCGCGTAACAGACGTTGCCGTTGCTCCCCAAGAAAAGAAAGAGTAAACACCACAGAATAACATAAAATAAGAACAAAATAGCCTAGAACACTACCTTATCATTCTCATTTCCAGATTCGGCAACCCATAGTTTTCCTTCAGAATCTCTCAAGCAAACAGCAGAATGGCCAGCAAAAGCTCCTGATACCCATTTCTCTAGAGTCTCAAAACCACCCCAGCGACCTCTAATTTTTGATATTGCAAGAAAATCTCCAGAATGTATGTCATCAGTGGTAAGGTTGGTGACCCATGGCTGCGCACGTATTTCAAATGAAGCACCCATATGTTTCTTGAGAAAACCAATATTTGAGTTCTCACCCCATCCAGTGTTCGTGAACAAAGGTAGAACATCCCATAGCGCTGAAAGGGTTCCTAACATTCCTGCTTGCATTAGGAAAATTGAGATACCTTTATGTTTGACCTGTTTCAATTTTATTCGATCAGTGCCATGAATTATGCTTAAATTAGTGCCTTTATAGCTTCATTTAAGTAATGATTGGGACTCACATATTCTAACTCAGCCTGAGACTCCCACTCTTCAATTTCAAGAGTATGTTCACGAGACAACACGTAGTAGTCCCATGTTACACGATATGGGGTGGCAAAGATGTAAAGGTCCATACATGTCCAGCTGTGTGCATTGCTCACCTGCAAAATATTTTAATTGGAATACAAACATTGATATAGGGAGAAATAAAAATATCCGCTGATAAAGCATCCACACTAAAATGGGAACTCTTTCAATCCAAGCACTGAAAAAGAAGGCACAAAAGAAATATAAAGCAGGTAAAAAAAGCCATTTACAGTCGACAATCTATCCAATATACGGAGAACAAATAATCATTAATCATAATGCATAAAGATTTGACCATCCAAAATGTTTCCACTCCCAATGAACACCATAACATTGGTATTTCCAACATAGCTGAGCTACAATCTCAACTAAATTGTTACCAATATATAGTCTATACAAAGATTGGGATTCCGACTCACACAGAAAAAAGGAAGTGAGTTAGACAAAAAAAGAAGTGACTTGGACAAAAAGAAACGAAGTGGCTTAGACGTAAAAGGATACATCGCATCCACGCATGTGGATAACATTCAATGAATAACATTAGCCAGATAAAATTAGCTTTTAGAGTTTCCCATGAAGAGGAATAGAGCAAAGAATCAATGGTAGGTTACTTCCATCCATTTTTCCCACATCTAGCTGGCAACCAAATCAAGAGATATTGAATAGCAAAGGATATTCGGGATCAGCTGTGAATCACCTAGATCAATATTTCCCGTAAATATCCTAAAAAAAAAAAAAAAAAAAAAAAAAAAAAAAAACTACTAAACACAATCAGTGAACCAATCAACTTTACCTCAATCCCAGATATTTGTGTTCAGCTATAGGAATCCTTTATATCCATTCCGCTCCATTTGATCCATTTAGTTCCAATCAAGTACATAATTTGTATTTCAAGGCAAATCATTAATTCTCTTCTCTAAATCAAGAGGATCTCATTCTTTTTACAAGTGTCTAACACGACTAAGAAGTC
>JBDJHY010000102.1:20017052-20027392 GCA_039654485.1 Withania somnifera | reverse complement strand
AACACAATTTCTCAGGCGACATCCCAGTCGAACCACCCTTAACTAGAAGTCTCAAGCTTCCTGCTATGAGAATGGAGAAATGGCTGTGGAAAGTTTTCTCTTTTAATTAGTCCTATGCTATGCAAGTTTGAATTAATCGAGCTAGTGGGTTCTGGCCAGCTTGAACAAGTGACCTGAAGAAAAAAGGTTCAATTATATTTCCTAACCTAGAGAGGATTTGATTTCCTGACCTTGTAAACAAATCCAAAATATTGTAGGAGTAGGTTACGTCCACGTAATTAAACTAACTTGTTTTATAACATAGTACCTGGTTTCTCAAGGTGTTATTCAGAGCCTCGATAAAAATGTTTCGCATTTTACACAAATATGGAAAATGATTTATATTCTTGTTATATATGAACTGGTGAATTCCCCTGACATGAAGAAATATGTCAAGATTTGGTTGTTGCTGAAAAAGAAATTCAATAATTCTCAAATCCTAAGTGTGGTTTTCTCCAGTAATCTTATATAATTTTCAGCACTATAGATAACGTGGATATAGACGAGATAGATGTTATAGGAAAGATGGATATAGATGAGGATCTACAGTTTTGCGATGAGAGTACTAAGGTCTCAAGTTTTAGATATGGGAATTTCAATACGAGGATGGCAGCTGGTGCATTTGCAAAGCGCCTCTAGGGGATGATGCACATTTTATTGTCAGAGGAAGAAACCATTGGTATATATTCTGGAGAATATTCGAGACAGTTAGATAAGAACGCTGAATTATCGTTTCCCAAGCAGAAAGATCAAAGGAATAAAATTCACCCAATGAAAGTTCTCAATGAGGCTTATTTTAACACTAAATGTCAAGGTTCGTCAACAGCTTGTATTGTACACGCAGTCAAAAAATCAGCAAAAAGATTTGATCGTCCCTTTTAGTTAGGGAATGGTGATAAATTTGATGATAAAAGTGTAGCAGAAGAAATTAAGGTTCCAGTAAAAGCAGGGGATGTGATAGTGATGAGATAAGATGGCTTGTTCAATAAGGTTCATTACTATGAGTTGAACAACTAGTATACGAGGGGCTAGTGGATTTGCGCGAACTGGGAATATTTTCGAAGATGTTAGCACTGGAAGATTGCAGAATATGCACTGCAGGATTGAGGAAGTAAAAGGATTTATACACCTTTTGCTGAAGAGTGCTCCAAAGTTGGAAAATGTCATATTGGTGGCAAGCGTGACAACATTACAGTGAAAGTTGCCCATAATTTGCCAGGACAGTTCAATTTAGGGGTTTAGGGTTTACGGTCTGTGCATAATTAATTAGATACATTATTGATGACCTAACAACAAAGAACATGTTTATTAGCTGTAAAAGTATGTTTTCTTTGATCACGTTTTTTTTCGTATCTTTATATATTTTAAATTGTTAATTATTGAACAAACCCACCGACAAGTTTCTGGTTGTTTTGATCTGTAGTCTGAGCATAGTAAACGTTCCAAAAGAAACAAGAAAAGGGACACAACAGCCACATTTTCATGACAAAAAAGTGAAAGACAATAATTGTATTTTAAATTCTTTTGTTTTAACTCCACCCATTTACAGTGTTCACACTTATCCTCCAGCAGTGAAGGCAACAACTTGAACAAACAACACTAGTCATAATACTTCAACTTTGATTCACAATTCTCATCTTTTCAAGAAATTACCCATTTAAAAAAAATATACTTACCTATTTAGAAAATAGGTATTTATATATGCACATATTATGTGTTGTGTTGACTCCCTAAATATCATATCAAATTATTAATGACGATACAAATTCATACTTTTTTTCTATAAAAGATAACACCTCCCCCACCCCCACTCCTGTACCAAACAAAAAATAATAATAAGTGGTTTTTATAGGATGTTTATTAATAAGATCTGAAATCATATTATGAATTAATGGCTAGGATCTAAGCTCTTGGTTGTTCAAACTTCAAAGTGGACCATTGCAGCAGCTCCCCTTGAAGGAGAGGCCATTAAGTGGCATTTGTTTTTTATGAGGTATAGAAAGTACTTACAACCTCCCTCTTGGAATGAATATGTAATTGCTTTGGTGGAAAGGTTTGGGGCTGAGTATGATGACCCTATGGAGGAGATCAAGAAGGCTAGACAGATTGGTAGTTTTAGAGAATATCAGTCCATTTTTTAAATAAATTTGACTAGGGTGAATCTATCTCAAGAAAATGCCATTAGTTGTTTCTTGGGTGGGTTGAAGCCTGAACTCAACTTAGCAGTAAGGGGGTACCATTCCTATGACCTTGTCAGGTGTACAGGTCAGCTAGGATGCAAGAAGCATACCAAGCTGCTCAAGCTAAAGCTTATAAACAGAAATTTCAGAGCACACCTATCTTGCCAAATCCTAATGTTGGGGGTTCTGCCAGTTATAAGGGAGTTAATAGAAGAACATTGAGCTCAGAAGAAATGAATGAGAAGAGATCAAAGGGATTATACTATTTTTGTAGTGAAAAATACACCCCAGGGTACAAATGCAAGAACTTAAAGCAACTGTATCTGCTAGAGTTTGAAGGTCAAGAGGATACTCCTTCACATGAGGAAATAGAGGAGTGGGGCAATCTGGAAATAGAGTTACCTAAACCAATGGAGCACATGAAAATTTTGTTCATGCTTTGAATGGGTCGCTGGGTTACAGAACTCTTAGAGTGACTGGTTATCACTCAAGAAAACCATTGAACATCTTGGTTGATATTGGTAGCTCTCATAACTTCATAGATCCTGATCTAGTGAAGAATTTGGGGTGTCAAACTAAGGCTACTACCACAGTTGGTTGGTGCAGCTAATGGTAACATGATGAAAGTAGATAGGGTGTGTCAAATCACTTGGCTACTGCAAGGAGCTGAATTTAGCGCTGAGTTCCTTTTGCTACCATTAGGGTCTTGTGGTGTGGTTCTAGGAGTGCAATGGTTGTTGATTTTGGGAGATATTAAAATGAACTTTAGCAAACTCACTAGGGACTTTTGGCATAAGGGTAGAAAGCATGTACTCAGGGGATCAGGCAAACAAATTTCATCCATTGGAGCTGGTAAATTAGAAAAGCTATCAGGTAATCAGTCTCAATTGTGTATGATTCAGGTGATTCCTGCTATGTGTCCTGAATTACTTGCATTAGAAACTAAAGATCCTACTGAAATGGACCCTAAAATTGGGAAGTTACTGAAGGAGTTTGGGGGGTTGTTTGCTGAACCCACTCAATTACCACCATCTAGAGGAGTATTTGACCACAGAATTATATTACAATCAGGGACTGAGCCTATTAACAAAAGACCATACAAGTACCCTTCTGTTAAGAAGGACACCATTGAAGATCTTGTGCAACAGATGCTAGACCAAGGCATTATTCAACCCATTAGCAGTCCATTTGCCTCACCAGTTGTGTTAGTTGGAAAAAAGGATGGATCTTGGAGACTTTCTGTAGACTATAGGGATCTTAACAAGTACACTGTTAAGAATAAATTTCCTATACCTATTGTGGAGGATCTTTTGGATGAACTAGGGGGTTCTAAAGTCTTTTCAGAGACAGATTTAAGGGCTGAGTACCATCAACTCAGGATGGCTCAAGAAGATATACCAAAAACAGTATTTGGAACACATTTTGGACATTTTGAGTATTTGGTAATGCCCGTTGGATTATCAAATGCTCCTGCTACTTTTCAAGGTCTAATGAATTCTGTGTTCCAGAAGTTTTTGAGGAAGTATGTCCTAGTCTTCTTTGATGATATTCTCATTTATAGTCAAACCATTGAAGAACATTTATTTCACCTCAGAGATGTCTTTACAGAAATGAAGAAACACCAGTTGCTATCCAAGGAAAGTAAGTATTTTTTTGGGAGTGGACAGAATTGAGTATCTTGGTTACTTCATCACTAAAGATGGTGTTTCAACAGATCCTCAGAAAATTACTGTTGTTCAGAGTTGGCCACTACCAAAAACTATTAAACAGTTGAGGGGTTTTATTGGTTTAGCAGGCTATTATAGAAGATTTATCCAGGGATTTGGCATCAAACCATTAACTGATCTTTTAAAGAAGGACAGTTTCAAATGGTCACCTAGTGCTACTGCTGCATTTGGACAATTGAAGTTAGCTCTAACCAAAGCTCATGTTTAACAAAACTTTTGTAGTAGAGACTGATACTAGTGGTTTGGCATAGGTGTTGTCTTAATGCAACAAGGACACCCTATTGCATTCATCAGCAAAGCATTGTCGCCTAGGCATGCAGCTATGTCTGTATATGACATAGAACTATTGGCTCTTGTGTAAGCAGTATCCAAATGGTCTCAGTATTTGCTAGGCCAAAGGTTTGTTATAAGAACTGATCAAAAGGCTCTGAAGTTCTTAATGGAACAACAACTTTATACCAACTCTCAATTGATGTGGTTAACCAAATTCATGCCTTTTGACTATGTTATTGAATATAAGAAAGGAACTGAAAATAAAGAAGTTGATGCATTAGCTAGAGTGTTTAATGCTGAGTTGTTAGCTTTGGTTATCTCAAGTACTAGCTCAGAGTTACTGCAAGACATTAAAATTAGTTGGACATCAGATGTGGAGTTGAAAGGGCTAATTGAAAAGCTTTAAGTTGATCCCAATGCTCAATCCCAATTTACTTGGCATCAGAATCAATTAAGGAGGAAAGGCAGATTAGTGGTAGGTAAGGAAGAAGAGTTGTGACAAGATATCATGGCACTGTGGCATGCTACACCACAAGGTGTTACACTCTGGGACTGATGCTACACTAAGGAGGTTGATGACTTTATTCTGCTAGAAGGGAATGAGAAAGGATGTTAAAACCTTTATACAGAAGTGTGATATTTGTCAAAGGAGCAAAGCTGACCTAGCTTCTTACCCTGGTCTTTTACAAACATTACCTATTCCTCAGGTAGTATGGTCTCAAATAAGCATGGACTTTATTGATGCATTGCCTAAGTCACATGGCAATGAGGTTATTTTAGCTGTTGTTGATAGACTAAGCAAATATGGACATTTTATTCTTCTGAAGCACCCCTGCACTGTGGATTTTATAGTAAGGTTACATGGTCTACCTGACAGCATTACAACTGATAGAGATGTTGTATTTCTCAGTACCTTCTGGCAAGAATTATTCTCTTTGCAAGGTGTGCAGCTCAATATGTCATCAGCCTATCATCCCCAAAGTGATGGCCAGACTGAAGTTCTCAATAGGTGTCTGGAAACCTATTTGAGGTGTTTCTGTTATGAGGAGGCTACAGGATAGTTTGAGAGCTTACCTATGGCTGAATATTGGTACAATTTTTTCTATCATTCTGATATTGACACTACACCTTATGCGGCTCTCTATGGTCGAGCTCCTCCCTGACACTTGCCATATCTTCTCGGGGAGTCTTCTTCTACTGAAGTAGATAACACCCTTCTTAATAGAGAATTGAAGTTACAGTTGTTTGAGACATCACCTCATGAGAGCACAACTAAGGATGAAACAACAGGCTGACTATCATAGAAGTGAAAGGAGTTCTACAGTTGGTGATTGGGTCTACTTTAAGGTTCAACCTAATAAACAAATCAGTGTATCACCCCAACCCCATCACAAACTCGCTGCTAAGTATGGACCTTTCCAGATTGTCAAGAAGGTTGATTCTGTTGCATACACCCTACTGTTCCCCGACACTCTGAAGATTCACCCTACTGTCCATGTTTCCCTCCTGAAGAAATGCTATGAGATTCCTTCCCAAATTTTCTACCCACCCTCAGCTGATAATCCGCATTGTCCAGACCCTGAAGCTATACTACAGGGGAGAATGGTAAAAAGAGGAAATAAAGCAGTAGCACAAGTCTTGGTGAAGTGGAGTGGCCTACCAGCTGATGCTGCCACTTGGGAGTATTATTCTGTTCTTAAGAGCAGGTTTCCTACTTTTGATCCTTGAGGTCAAGGATCTTTTGACGGGGAGAGTGCTGTAATCAGATAAATGAAATAAGCTCAGTCAGCAAAACAGTTAACCAATTCATTTATGCACAGAAGCTGTCCTAAAAGTAGTTAGTAACAGAATTAGCTTGTAACTGAATTGATTCACTTTCCTCTTTTCTATATTTCAGCTATAAATACATGTAGATTTCATTTTAAATGATATGAATATACAAGTTACATTTGGCTATTACAAATTCTATCAAATTCCATCTTCTTCCCTTCATCAGATTTGGTTATTTTCTCGAGTTTACTCTGTTGAATTCCTGAATTAACCCCCTGAATCCTCGAGTTTGTATAACTCCTGCTATTCAGATAACACTTTACTTGTTGTATCACATAGTATATCTTATATTTTAAGATTTCGTATATCTTATATTTTAAGATTTCAAATATCACATTTTAGATTAGTTTGTCTTGTAGATATCTTATAACTATCTGCTGGTGTTAAATATTGATTATAATGACAGTGTGTAAACTCATTTCTCTTGTTATTGATTTTTTAAATTATAATTTTATTGGTCAGCTTGTTTCTTTATTTTTTAGATTATGGTGATCTAACCAGCAAATTTCAAGTATAATTCTCAGATTTTGGAGATCTAAAGGACAAAAGAGCAGCATAAACCATTTACAGCAGCATTTCATTTGCTTTTTTGTTGTCCTGGGAAAAAAGAAAGTCACTCACTTTAAAAGTTTCATTTTCAATAATCAATGGAGAATTCATTTTTTGTTGAAAGAGAAGAGTTGATGGTTTCACCTTTTGGTGGAATCCCACTTCCTAAATCCCATTGTTTCTTCTATTGAAGGTCCAAATTTGAAGCTTCCTTCACTTCGTTTTTCATCAGAATCTGAATGGCCATTGAAAGTCTCCTTCAAAGGTTGTAGGCCTCATCTGAACAAATGGAAGAATTGGGTTGAGACCGTGGAGCCTGTCCATCACTCTGTATGGTAAACTGCTGGTATATATGAAGCTGTTATGGCTTCAGTATATAACGCCCATACAGATAAGGATTTGATTTTGGGTTGGCAGAAAGGTGTTGTTGTGAGACTAACACTTTTTTGTTTCCATGGGATGAAGCTACTGTTAGCCTATGATGATTTAAGGAGGGCTCTCGGCTTTGGGTGGCCCTGTTATGTTCGCTGCTCAATTTCCTGAGCTAGTAGAAATTGAATAAAATCTGGAAAATGTGAGTAGGGGTCTTATTGGAATGAAGGATAACAATCAAAATAGGTGGCTGAATTATTTCATGAATCAATAGGAGGGATTTCGAACACGAAGCTTTTTTTCTCTTTGGCTATTGAGGTTTGCGTTTCCACGTGATAAAATAGGTAGACATGTTTTCCGTATAGCTGTTAATCTCTCTAGAGGTACGCAACTAGCACTCGTTCCTGTTGTTCTTGCTAGCATATATAGGGATTTGAGCTTGTTGAAACAGACTATGATAAATGCTTCATCAAATAAGACAAGCTGTATTGTAGAATTCAGTCTTCGGGCACCATTATTCTTTGTTCAAGTTTGGGCCTGGGATAGGTTGCTACCTTTGCGGCCAGAACAACCTCGGAATTACAATATGGTTAGTGGGGTGAGAATAGGAATATGGCACAATGTGAAACAATCGGGTGTGGTTAATGTTAGAACTACTATTGACTCTTCTGGAGAGATGCCTTGGCTATGGAAGGTTAGTTAATTCCAGAGTTCTACAGAGGAAAAGAAGAATGGGCAATAATTTTAATTGAAAATTTTGAACCATGAAATAGAGTCTTTTGTCCGATGCTTAAGGGTGTCTATGCTTGTTGGTTTAGATTGCCAAGAGCCTTATTGACCAAATCGTGTAGCAATGCAGTTTGGATATGATCAAGATTTTCCAAAGTGGATTCCTCGCTAGCTTTCAAGCCCAGAACTATCCTGGTACAACTATAGCACACCTATTTATTTGGATTTGAGGTTGTACTATCCGTCTAGGATGTTTGAAGTGGATGTAACTACGCAGTATCTGAAATGGTGGAGAAAAGAAGTACTATTTCTAACTGATGTACTCAAAGGACTGTCTCGTGGACAGAGGAGTAAAAGAGGATTAAAACAGCTTTCTAACACTACTGATTCTCCTGCTTCTGCTCTCAAGTTAAAGCAGGTGAAAGTAGAAACCGATATGGATATCTGTGATGTTCATCCTATTCTACCCATTGAATGTCAACTAAAACAAGTGGAGAATTGCCCTGATGTTCCTCCTGGTTTTCTTCCCAAGTCTGGTTGTGAAAATGACAAGAATTTGTCTATGGTGGTTTCACAAGCAATGGCTTGTAACATTGTGCCTCCTGGTTTTGAGGTGAATCATATTGCAGATGAAAGAGTTTACGTATTAACCGGCTATGCACATGACAGCAATGGGAGTAGCAGTGTAGTTCCCCCCCCCCCCAAGTGCAATGGGGAAAATGAGAACGAGAATCTATCTATGGTGGTTTGCCAAACAGTGGCTTGTGACACTATGCCTCCTGGTTCAACGGAGAAGCATACCGACTGTGAACATGACACAAATAAGAATAACAGTAATATAACCCAAAGTCTTGTGATCAGTGAGCAGAATAGAGGGAAAGAGCCAGCTGTGATGATCTTATAATGGCTATAGAACTATGTCTCAGCAGGCTCAAGAGACAAGTTGCTTCACGCAGGAGATGCTAGACTCCACTTAGTACAATTTCCATTGTTTAGTTCTTCAGATGTTTGTATTGTGAAGTGAACCTTCAGGTCAGGAAATTGCTGGTACAATCTACATATGCAAAATTGCATTTGTCAATTTTCTGTTGCTGAATCCAGTTTGTATTATTTTTAATAAAATATGACTTGTCTCAGTATGTTTCTTTTGCTCTTCTTGGTTTATTTACTGTACACATCCTCTAAATAAGTGTTGTGCAGCCAGTGACGTAGCCACAGAGACAAAGGCAGTCATTTGAATATCCTTCGCTGAAAATTTATAATGTGAATAGAAAATTAGACTAAGTATACGGATAAAAGTTTACTTTTTATATATCGTGTATTATAAAAGTGGGAAGTTCTAAAGTGCAAAGTTGGATTGTCCTCTTTAACTCTTCACTAATCAAAATGTCAATTCCCTTAGATTTACTAATTAATGCACATGTTATTTACTTAAAGAAAAAAGTTCACTTTCTTACTCCAAATCTATGGAGAAAGTGACGAGTTGCAACAAACTCAATATAGATTATAGACCAACTCATTACATAGTGAAAAGTCTATATGGCCATCCTCTTAACCTCTCTTTAATGATGCATGAAAATTCTCACAAGAGTTACGTTGAGTAATTAATACAGTCTCTCTACCTCCCCCCACGATATAGGTATTAGGTCTGGCACACTCTACCCTACCAAGACTCCACTTGTGGAATTTCACCGGGTATATTGCTGATGTTAGTTGTTACTTTAGTCACTGTGTGATCCTCTAAAACTAAAGCTGCCTTTCTTGGTATTAAGAGTGAATTGTCATGATAACAATATTCTTGGTAAAACATTCACAAACTAGTTCATTGACTTCAAATCAATCATACCTTTGGAAAACTACTCAAGGAGGAGGTGAAGAATGAAGATATGCTCACGATGATAATTACATGTTGATTATACTTGTCATGGTGTAATAATGGTTAACAATGTATTGCCAACGATCGTGTTGGAGGTAGCTAATGGTTTTGACATTAGTGTTCCACATGAGGCCTTTTATATAGTTTTGAGTAATACTCGTCATTTTTTCGATAAGTCAAAAAAAATGTATTTTCCATTTATGCCCAAAAATCTTGGTTATAATCAAAACAAATATTTTCTTTTAAAGGATAATATTTTATTGATTTCTTTGCAAAATATGTAAAGGGGGGATGCATTCTTGTTTTTGCACCTAAGGAAACAAGATTTAAAGAGACAAACAGTTTTTTCATAGACAGGAAAATTAGGAACTAATCTTTTGGGATTCAAGATGTTTCAATTTTCCTGTTGAAAATTTTGATGATAGGGTATATGGTTTTGTTGGTATTATTTGAATCATATATATTTATTGATGATTGATGATCTTGAGAAATTGTACCTAAGATATGATATTAGGTAGATTAGCCAAAAGTGGATGGATGAATTTGTTTTCATGTTGTATGCCGGTGGATGATCACAGCAATTATATTAGTTCCTTGGAAGACAGCATTATTCAACCATACAAAGACTCCAATTCTCCAGCAAAATTTGCCAACATTTCTCTTAAAACTGGTAATTCTTACGCATTCTTTTTCTCTCATCTTTTTTCTACCTTATCAACGTAGGAGTAAGGTTGTGTGCGCACCATGCTTCCCAAACCCCGTGTG
>JBDJHY010000102.1:19988375-20007285 GCA_039654485.1 Withania somnifera | reverse complement strand
AACTTTCCTCTATTTAAGTTGAAGAGTAGTAACAAAATAAAAATGAAGTAATTGGGAGTATGGTAGGCATGAGTCATGCCCGACATCGAAAAACATAAAGAAAATTGTAGAGGAAACAACCTATAAAAGCAAATGGGCAACACTGTCCATTTTCATCTTCACAGTCCAATTTTGTCTTTGGGCTTGGGGCACATGGGCATAGTCCATTTTCGTTATTGGGCTTGGGGCACATGGGCACAGTCCTTTATCTTTGGGCTTGGGTACTGAGTTGCCCCGGTTTTAAAATGGTCCGGTCGAACTGGGTTTAACCCGAATTTTGTTCGGGTTTGACCGAGTCAATAATAAAGGGTTTTTTAATGCAGACCAGACCGGCTTGGTATCCGGTTCCCCGTTGGACCGACCGGTCCGGTCCGAATTTAATAACAATGGTTCAAGCAAAAGAGGGAAACTTTGTTCCCAAGTAATAGTAGCTTTATGTCCAATACCATGGGCCCAAGCTACTTGGTGGACAATTTGTATTGTACATATATATGTCTACTTCCATTGTTAAATTTGAAGATATATGATCAGAAAAAAAGAAGCAAAATAATTAGTACCATTTCTCCTTTCTTTACTTATCGTTTATCTCTCATCTCTCGTTATTGATGTATTTATTTTAATTTTATAATAAATCATGCTAACAACAAGGGTCTAGAGTTTAAAACTGCGTTATGACCAATCAAAATATAAAAAATAGGACTAGGTCCACTATATACTAGAATGAGAACCACTAGATGCTAACTTCTTTAAGCTAAACATTGAGGAGCTTGACAAAATAACTAGGGAAGGGAGACACTTGGGGATATTCAGTGATCACAATAAAAAATTAGATTTATGATTCAACAAGAAAGTTCACCGTGCCACAAATATTGCGATACATGAAGATTTTCTACTATTGATGATTGACACTAATTATAAGGAATTTCATCAACATGTTACCCAACAAATCTTGCTTCTACTAAAAATTTAATTGATGATTGGCGGAAGCTATTATTTAAGATAGACAGGGTACCAAGTAAGCATATTTATAAGGAAACCAATGGGGTATCACAACAGTTAGTAAAAAGAGGATGTAAGCTAGACTGATTTTTTAAAGCTTGATAATGTATCCTAGTCCCTTCAACTTTTGTTTGAAGGAGATAGCTTTAATTATGATGATGTGTGCTTTCCTTGGTTAAAAGTTTGGGCAATATGCATTTATAACTACAAAGCATCTCATAATTTTTTTCAAGAGTTGTTAGTTAAAATAATTTCTCCTTTATGAAAGTAGCTCTATTTGATCCTTCAAAATATAATTTTGAACAACTTTAGTTTGTCAAGACATAACATTTTTGGTGCAACTAACAAACTGAATTTAAAAATAATAGTAATGACAAATTTAAAAACATAAAAAATATTGATTGAAAAAATCATCCAATAGTTGAACCGATTGAAAAATTGACAGACACTGCTAGTTTGATGGCAAATTATTTTTAAATATAACCAATTAAACTTCTGTTTTCGAATAACATTTAAATGCCTAAGTTGATCACTCTTTTAATTTTTTTTTTAATATTTTACACACACAAAAAAAAAAGTGAATTGAGCTCTATCCATTTTATTTAAAAAGTTATTTGGATTCAATCAATTTGTATTGACAATTACCATTAGTTTCTAAATTCATTTTATTAGATTAGTAATACTATCAGATATGCTGTATTTTAGCATATATTTAGGGTCTTGTTCGGGAAAAAACCCAGAATTATATTTGAACCAAATAAACCCACAAGACAACTTGGGTTTAAACAAGAGCCTGGTCTTCTCGTCCTCAACTTGGTCACTTCCAAAACCCTAAACCCCAAAATCAAGCTCGTAGAGAAGAAAAAACAGAAAATGGTATTGAAGCTATTCGAGGATGACGATGAGAAGATGGACAAGATTGAGATTGACGAGGATTTCGCTCGCCGCTACGAACACAACAAGAAGAGAGAAGACTTACAAAGGCTAGAAGAGCTAAAGAAGAAAGGCCTCGTTGATGAAGAAGAAGACACATCATCATCAGAAGAAGAAGAAGAAGAGGAAGAGGATTTGAATCCTTCAACTAATTTGAAGTTCTTTGATGGTTTGCTTAAGATTAAGAAAGGTGACCCTGTTTTGAATTATAAAGATGCTAAGTTATTTGATTCTGAATCTGAATCTGAGTCTGAGCCTGAGTCGAAGGAGAAAAAAAAGAAAAAGAAAAAGCCAATGTATTTGAAGGATGTTGTGTCTAAGCATTTGATAGAGGAGGGGCCCGAATTTGGAGGCAAAGAAGAACAAGGGGAGAAGAAAGTGAAGACGTATTCCCAGGAGCAAGATGATTTGAGACAGGAGTTTTTAAATGCTGTTAAGGAGGATGAGGAGGAGCAAGAAGAGGATTTGTTTAAGGTGAAAGAAAATGAGAATGGTTTAGGTGATGATGATGAGGGCGACACAGAGTTTACTAAGAAGTTGGATGAGTTTTTCGGGGAGGATGATAAATTGGATGAGGAGACGGTGTTCTTAAAGGATTTTTTTAGGAAGGAGATGTGGAAGGATGATAAGAAAGGGAAGAGGGATGGTGATGTGATGGAGGGGATGGATTTTTTGGAGGATGAGGAGGAGATTGAGAGACAAGAGGATTATGAGAGACAGTTTAATTTCAGGTTTGAGGAAAATGCGGGTGATCGAGTGTGGGGACATTCAAGGAAGGTGGAGGGATCAGTGAGGAAGAAAACGAATGCTAGGAAGTTGCAGAGGGATAGAAAGGAAGATAGAATTGCGCAGGCTGAAGAGGAAAGAAAACAGGAGTTGAAACGGTTGAAGAACCTTAAGAAGAAGGAGATGAAGGAGAAGCTTCAGAAGATTAAGGAGACTGCTGGGATAGGAGATGATGGGGTTTGCTTGTTGGATGTGGATGATTTGGAGGAGGAGTTTGATCCAGATGAATACGATAGAAAGATGAAAAATGCTTTTGGTGATGCCTACTATGAGGCAGATGATATGGATGCTGAATTTGGAAGTGATAAGGATGAACTTGAGAAGCCAGATTTTGACAAGGAAGATGAGTTACTGGGACTCCCCAAGGGATGGGATAATGTGGATGAGCCTCGTCATGGGTTTTTATCAACTAGGGAAAAACTTCTGAAAGCTATAGAGACTGAAGGTGATCATGAGAAAACAACCGATGACAACAAAGGAAGTGGAGATGACAATGAGGTTGCTGAAGAAGGTAAGCGGAAGAAGAAAAGGAAACGGATTAATACAGCCATGAAGGAAGTTAGAGAACAACTAATGGAGGAGTATTATAAATTGGACTATGAGGATACTATTGGGGACTTAAGGACAAGATTTAAATATAGGCCTGTCAAAGCTAAAAGATTCGGACTTGCTCCGGAGGAGGTGCTAATGATGGAGGATAAGGAGTTAAATCAGTATGTCCCTTTGAAGAAGATAGCGCCATATAGAGAAAAGGAATGGAAGGTACCCCGTATTAAAATGTTCCAACTGAAAAATGGACCTAAAGGAGTATCAGAAGTGCCAAAATCTGACAAGAAGCCTGTTGATAATAAGGAAAAAATTGAATTTGAGATAGATGATAGGAAAAGGAAACAAGAGGAATCTAATGGAGATGCAAGCAAACAATCCAGGCGCAGTAGGAAAAGAAAGAAACAAGCCGAGCATAATCTATCTACATCAAGGCTTAAGGCATATTCAGCTAACCCGTCAGGGTCAAACAGCAAAAAGAAGTAGCAGCAAGTTAATGGGAGCAGCTTTATATTACAGGTAATTAATTAAGAATTATTTTTCAGCATGTTCATTTCCAGAGTAGTTTGTTCCAATCATATAATTTGTGTCAGATTGTAATTCTGTTATGTGGAAAAAAATTGCTCGACTTTTTAATTGAAAATATTTAGTACATTTGTTTCATGGTGCTGTATTTTGGAAATTAATAAGGCAGTTAGGAAGTTCAAATGTCATTTTAGCTGTAAATGCCCGGAGTCATTGTAGTCTATCTGAAATCAAGGAAACAACTAAACTAACATAGAATCCTTCAAAGTGCTGCTCTCAACTCTATTATCACTAGCGGAGTATGGCCCGTGTCACCATGGGCCCAACGTTAACAATGTGTCGAGTAAATATATAAAACATAGTTATGTATATCATCATATAGATAACCATAATAAGGAGCGTAGCCACAATTTCTATTAAGAGGGTTCAACGTATAAAAAATGTACACACACAAAAGACACAAGAGGATTCAATACTCTTAAATAAATAATAATAATTTTCCTAGTAGCTTTTTTTTTTTTTGGTTTCTCACCCGGTTTTTGGAACCTGTGTTGGAGCCCAACTACATCCGAATTCGCGCCGGACTCCATTCAGGGGAAGCGCTTCCAACCAAGGACTTTTCCATACCCAGGGCCTAAGTTGCTCGGACTCGGGTGCGTATATCAGACACGGGTGCAAATCCGAGAGTTGGATTTGGCAAAATCTAAATTTTGAGATTCGGGGTACGTATCCAAGTATGGATACGGGTGCAGGTATTCGGCTAGAGAAATTCGTTGTTATAAAAATATAATTATAAAGCTATTCTAAATTTGAGAGATCTTTTGTGGAAAACTTACATGTTTATTATCAAAGTCAATATTTGATTCTCCGTTCTCCAGGAGGGGCATTAGTCTTCAATTCTACTGTGAACATTGAACACAACAAAATAGCAACAAAATTTTAATAAGCATATTACAGATATACAATAAAACAAATCTAACTAACAGAATCGAAGATAAAATGAAAGAAAGGAACTAACCTCTTAGCCAAGAACAATGGAGTGAAACTGCATGTGCTAAGCGAGTTATGGAGCATCTGCATCAGTGGTAATTTAATTTATCAGTGCCTGACTTCCATTGCATCAGTGGTATTCTATAATATAAGCTAGCCAAGAACAAGGTGAACTGACTTCCACTTTGTGTTACATCTGCATCAGAAGCAGTGAAGCAGTGAACCATCTATAATGCAGAATTTAGCTAATACTTAATACTCCTAATTACTCAACAAAGGCCTGAAGCTGTGAAGCATCAATGGATACTAAGTGACTAACCAAAAGGAATACTTAAATATTTAACTGTAATCATTCATATTTCCATAGACAATTAAAAAAGATCATCAAATCAATACTCGATGCACTACATGAAAAGTCACACTTTACAAAAACAAGAGAACATTTGTACTTAAGTCACCATTAACAAAGCATTGGCAAGAATCAAGATACTCAAGTTAGCTACTCTTCCACATCCTCAGCTTCTCCCAAATCCTCAAATTCTTCCTCAAAGACCACTCCTTCCAATTGAGGTTCATATATTGATAGCTCGATTAACCCATTAGTTGTCTCATCGATGCCAAAACGATCTCCACCTAAAGCAATATCAAATTAAAAATAACAGGTACATTAGAAGGTTTTCATGAAAAGAGAAAAGAATTTATCATGCAAATAAATAATTAAGGAAAATTTAAAGAAAATGTATACATACCTACATCCCAATACTTGTTTGGTTCACTTATGTATTTTTTCCTTCTTGTGAGATAACAACCGGCGATTATAGTGTACAAACACTAAACGTTCGGCTCTTGAAGTTGCTAACCTGTTTCTCTTGATATTGTGAATCAAAGAGTAAGTACTCCAATTTCTATCACAACAACAAGACGAAACCGGTTGAGTAAGCAACTTGTAAGCTAAAGGTTGCAAGAGTGGAGCCGAGACACTATGATTTGGCCACCACGGAAGTGGATCCTCATACACCATAGCTTCAATTACACGTGGCTCACCAAAATAACCAATCCCGCTACAAAATGCTCCATACTCCAACGAGACTTGTTTCATTTCATTTTAATCTTTAAAATATCTTTGAAAGCACTTCATCTTATTCAATGAAATTTCTCTATCTTCATCAGGAGCTAGCCTTCGAACCCCATTTTCACCTTCAAGCCATGATTCGTGGTAATACTTGGAAACCTAAGAATGTGCCATACAATGCAAAAGAGTATTGCTTTTGTTCCACCGAGCCACACGAATAGCATGAAATGTGTCAAAAAAAATTGATTTTCCGGAAATGAGATCTTTCTCCTCATGTTCTTAACCTTTTTAATCGTGGTATCCTACGTATCATAATTGAGATGTAATTTCGAACAATCAATATCGGCACTTCTAAGCATGTCTACAATAGGTTCTGTATATTTCAACAAGTACTCAATACTATTCCACTTTTCATCATTCATTAGAAGGGCTTTTATTTCACAGTGTTTTAGCTTCAACTCCTTATCCCGCTTATAATGCTTCCCCTCATCATCCATCACCTTCTTTTCTAATGACGATCTTACTTTGTGAACACGGGTGGTCATAATAATATGTGAGGCAAATCTTGTTTCATCAACTTTCAACAAGCACAAATCCGTATGCTTTTGAAAAATTGCATGTGACATGTCATGATTCACGATAAAGTTCTTCAAATTACTCACTTCACCAAGTAACTCTAATATCCACTTGCAATTTGTAAAGTGAGATGACTTATCCGAAGGTTGTCACATACTTTTCAACGCAAGATTTAAACAATGAACAACGGTAGAACCGACGAGTTTCATATTGCTTACAATTATCTGTAATAACTTGAACAACATTATCGGGACCTACTTTTTCTATTGCTTCAATAAACAACTGAGCAACATATTCGCCATCCTTTACAATCCCCTAAGAATTGATTGAATTAAAAACATTGGACCCCTACTAGTGATGCCATTATATTGATCAAATGTCGTCTCTTGATGTCGGACCATCCATCCGAACATATCGACAACCCTTTCTTTTTCCATGTATCTTTAATAGGTTGCAACTTTCTATTTATATGAGTCTTTTCTTAAGCTAAAAGAATTGTTCTCAATCTATTATATGATCGAGGAGATATAATCTGGAATCGGATTTTCAGCCGAAAACTGAGAATATTTTCTAAACTAAGGAGAGTTTGCAAGATTAAAAGATAGACCTAACTTAATAGATGCCGAAAGACTTCTCTATAGCTCCACTTGATGAACATTTTCTTTTCTTTTGTAGTAGTAAATCGGTACCCTTCGGAAGAGACACGTAATCAGCTTTTTTTCTTGCATCCACTTGAATGTATTTTTTCTTGCTTTCAGCTTGTTCATGCTCTTATCTTCAAAGCCGCAGATATCTCACCACTGATTTCTTTACAAATTTGAACCCCATTACCCGGTAATTTTAGATGTACTTTAACTCTATTATATGATCCATAATTTGGTCTATGTCTGGGCTGCTGCCGTTCTCAAAGCGTAACTATTTTATTGCAATAGTTACATGACCATGTTCTATTTCCTCCACCACCATTAGGAGCAACTTGAAACACTTTAACATGATTCCACAATGGTCTGTCATAAAAATCTGCTCCTACACTTTTTGTTGGTCTCATAAAGACTTTCCTTTTTGACTTCCTATAGATGATGCTATTTTGTCATGAAGAAAGATTTAGGGTAAGAAGCTTTTGCTATGAACAGAGAACAAAGATGAAATAGAATGAGAGAAATGGGACATAATGGTGAACCGTCAGTACTAGTAGCAGTAGTCTTAGTTTCTTAAACTCTTTGTGTGTAATGTTAGAGTTTGAAGGGAAAGTTGGTAGAGGAAAGGTGAAAAGACATTTTAGTGATTGGATTTGTTGATATTAATACATTTTTTTATATAAAATTGTAAAGAGTACAAATAACATTTAATGAGATGTGTACCATTTATTTTATTATTTTATTTTTTTTTTAGCTATAATAAGAATGTTATATTATTTAAATCCTTAATCTATAATCTAAATAATTGTTTAATTGCATATAATTGTTTAATTGATAGGAAGAGTCAAATCTTTTAAATCGTCATGCCCTGATATATGTATTTTTTATTTGTTGAGATTCAGATTTTCTAATTTTGATTGTACATTCAGATATAAAAATTTTAGTTGTTGAAAATAAAATTTTAATATTTAAAATTTATATAAAAATACTTTTAGTCACAATAATCAAAAATTAAAATTATTTATTAGATATAGGAAAAAGTTATAATCAAAGAATAACCATTTAACAAAAAGGTTAATTTTGTTGTACAACTAATAGATTTGTACGAGCTTCGCGCAATTAAAAAATATAAATTAATTATCAAACTATCGATATGCTAATAATTAATTTAAAAATGATCCTCTAATCAATGGGAAAAAATATTTCTAAATAACATAATCTGAATATTAGATAAAAATTATTTTTTTAGAAAATATATTTACAATATAGAAAAATTAATTAAGTGCCAAATTAACTTTCACTTAATAAGTGATCTATGCAATTTACCATTGGGCCTGCGATGGGTCTCTATGTTATATACTCATAATTAAAAATTATACAAGCAAAGCCTAGGTCCAAGTGACCCGAGTCCAGTCAGAAAAGGGAACAAAAGAGAAATCTTAATCAATAGACTTGACCGATGTTGCCTTCATCTTCTCCACTTATCTGTCCAAGCTGTTGGACCATGTTGCAATGAAAATAAAGACAAACCGATGTTGCCACGAAAAAAGCTTTCTTCTCTTCAACCTATTAGTGGAGTTCTGATTTTTCTAACTCGGGAAAGCCCTCGAAATTTCTCTCTTTCTTCGGTCTGCAACATGAAGCCTCAAATAGATAGATCAAGTGAAAAAGCTAGAAAGGAGACAAAAGGACTATAATATTGAATGTATGTGTTTCAATGTCTTAAGTTTTATCTTTTATTTAGACAAATGAAATTCTCAATTTTCCCCAAAATTTGTTCTTGAGTCTGGTCAACGTATCCGAGCTGTTTTTGACCGAATCTGAGACGCACCCTGCATCCTCACCCGCACTAGACTCGTGCCGAGACTGGTTCGGCGGCAAAAAACTGCTGAGTCCGCGCAACATAGCCCAGGGCTCGAACCTGAGACTTTTAGTTAAGGGAGGAGCAAATTTTACTAGTAGGTAGTATAAGATATCTATGAAAAAGAGAACATAAGTATGATGTCCTTCCAACAGCCAATCTTGAGCCTCATTATTTACTGAATCTTTTTCAACTTGCTAATTGCTACTTGATGCAAGGCTTGTCCTGTTAGCTGCATTTTGTTAAACTTTACAATTGTTCCATCACAAGTAGATAAGAGAATACAAGATTCCTCATATATAAAAAATGCATGGACTAATTTATTTAGAGGTTACTAAATTAAATAAATCGCTGATCAATTAATTACCTGAACTCTTAACTGGAGATCATAACTGTGTTTAACATGAAACGATTCTTGTGAAAATGTTTTTGAATGTTTTCAACATGAGATTGCTCCTGGTTCTTTCTACCAAGAGATTAAGCCTACCATATTTTGCAATAACCATTGTCTTCTAGACTTCTTGGTTTTGACTTTTCTGATCACAATTTCAACATAGAGGTTCTTGCTAAGTATATCTCACTCTAATCCTCACACTTTCCAGTGTTACCTTCTCCCATATAACCAAGTAGACATTATTTTGCTCGCTCTTTACTTCCCATTAGATGTTAGCTGCGATTTTTGAAATCCCCGCATACAAAATAAAATAAGAGCTTCCACGCAAAAATGCTAAATATTGTAGCAATGGCTTTATCCCAGACAAATTGAGTTTTATAAGCTTGAATGCTCATTCAATTTTCTTCACTTATGTCTCAATTTCCAATTGTATTTTCCCAGTTTATGTGTCTACTCTGAACCGTAGCTGCAATTGTGAAAAAGTTGGATAAATTTATCAGAAGGCAGAACTTGTCGATGGGAGGTAGATTGGTAGTTGACAGTATACTTATTTATTTCTTCAAAACAAAAAAAGGGGCAGGTGAGTGCGGTGTCCTGAGAATGATAATCAATGTCAAATTACCACTTATGGACAAGTGCCACCTTCTCCAATCAGATAGTTCTTTTCTCATATATATCTTAAGGTATAGAAAGGGATCACAACACAAGCATACAGCCATAAACTTGAAGAAAAGAACCCACATTGACAAAGAAATCACAAGAGTGAGTTTTTACATGAGAGCACTTTAAGCTTAGATGTTACAACTCCAAGAAGAAGAAGGAGAAGGAAATAGATGAATGAAAAAGTGGACATAAGCAAAAAACAGAGAGGAGAAATCTATACCCGTCTACCAAGAGTAGAGCAAGTAAAAGGACAGAGAGACTGAGCAGCTGGAGTCATAGCAAGTCTTTGAATCCTACATTAACCAGATTATACATAAAGAACATTCTATGGTCTATGAAGTTGGTTCCAACAATGGTATCACAGTCTCTTTATTCTTAACCAAAAAAAAAAAAAGATATCATCTTTTCCTGCTTATGCAGGAAGTTTATAGGTTTACTTTTTTTTGTTAAGGTGCTCAGAGGTTAACATCCTTCATGGAGAATTATATCTTTTACAAGCTACATGATTACCTACTGAATTATGTCATTATCAGTCTCACCTCATGAAGTTTTTAAGCATTTAGGGATGAAAATAGTTACTTCACCCAGCTCCTTAGTATATTAATTCCTAGCAGCACATATTCTTGCTTTCAAAGACCAAGCATGTTAAACTAATTGTTGGTTGCGTCTAACTTGAAATTGGCACAATCTAACTTCACATTAAGACATCTGCTTGCTCTAATTGGTTCATCCATGTTTTCTATATGTCCAACTATGCCTAAAATCTAAACTTGTTAGAGTGAATAATGTACTTAATATATCCTCATAATTGCTAACTTCATAAGAAATGAAGTAGAAAATAACAGTCAATTTATTATTGCTATTTTTGGACTAATAATCACAACTCATGATTTGCTTGGTGATGTTGGTAACTGATTGTTTGTTCTCTTTCTAGAAATATAGAATGAAGTATAAAAAGAAAACGAGTTAACATAATCCATCTCTTCATTGTTAACTCAAGTTCTTAAGCTAAAAGCTGAAGGTACAGTTATAAACTTTCTGCACCTCCATTTCAGCAATCCAAGTTGCTCATTTTATCTGAATTGTCACCCAAATAATAGCAGCAATGAACTAAAGGGTAGCAGCCAGTGTTTTGGAAAGCGAGAGGCCGGAAAAAGCAACGAGGGTTCGCTTCACCAAAGCGAGAAGCATGAAGCGAAGCGTACATTTTTTTCGATTAAAGCGCTTACAAAAATAAAAAGATTAATTATGATTGATAAATAGCCGAGAACTCAATAGATAACATATTAAGCAAATGTTTCAATTCTTAAAAAATAATTAATAGTCAATAATCCTCATAACTCATAAGTATTTAAGCAAGTTAAAAAGAAAAAGAGTATGCAGCAGCAAGTTGAAAAAAAAAAACACAAAGTACTGCGGTAGAAAGTCGATAAAAAAACAGAGTATTTCAGCAGTAGCTCAGCTCTATTTCTTCTTAAAAAAATTCATTGAAGACGGGAAGAGAAACTGGGAAGAGAAGAAGAAGAAGAAGAAAACTTAACTTGCACTTGCAGCAGTTGCCACAAGAGGATGAAAAAAGGAGTCGCAGCAGTCCTAAGTGGGGTGCAGTAGTCACACAACGAGGAAAAAAAGAGTGAAATACTATATGCAGGTGTCTTGTTTACACAGGACCTTTTTTTAAATAAACTCCTAGTTGAAAAGCGAGCTTTACTCGCTTTTTCAGATGTGTCACTTCTCGCCTTTTCCCCTGAAGCACTCGCTTTTTGAGTGTACCTACGCTTCAGGGCATAAAAGTGGCAGCCTATCGCCTCACCTCACTTCACGCTTAAAGCGCACTTTTCTCGCTTTTTCACATCACTGGACTAGCAGCAAATTTAATGGATTGGTCTTTATGTCAGCTGCCTAACAAAGGCGTTGATGAAGAGGTTGTCAACTCATTGACCTCTAACCAATTTAAACAGGTCTACAAAATGAAAGGATAAAAGTTCCTACCCAGTCCATTGCATACACCCGAGGTTGCAGGAGCTCGGTTACCTAGCAATATGATCATATCGTCCACTAAATGAAACATAAAAGGAACATCCAACTCGTTAATCCAAACCATAAATAGGCATTGTATTATATTAAGCACTATATACATATGGACGTATAATAAAGGTCGAACTACAACTGTTGTTTTCTTCTTTGATAAAGGCAAACTGCAAGTATTCTTCAATTCCAATTATTAGCTAAAATGTATGTCTTGGAAGAGAGATGGAGAAAAAGATATATCTCTTCATCAAACATTCATAAAATCAATAGCTCTCTTGCGGCTTCTGAACACCAAGAATCTGATTAATATATGTACATGTTCTTTGATTCTAGGTTATTAAGATTTCAGATATGTGTATTGCCTATTTCCAAAGAAAAAAATAGTTTAAATCCCTCAAAAAGCTCTGAACTTCTTGCTTTCTCTAATTTGTCCTTTAAAGTGTAAAAAACAGATGTTTATTTCCCTCTAAAATGTAATAGGCAATAGTGAGTCTTTCTGGTGTTAATCAAGTACCATTGAGATTACACAGAAAAAGTAATATGCAGTCTCCTGCAACTTCAACTGCATTGTATCTCAAATGCACAGACAAGTCTTTATCCACCTTTCTCAAGAAAAAAACAATCAACTAAACTTTCATACATTTAACTCAGTACAGGAAGTTCAAAATCAATCAGGCAACATGCACGCACATAGAAGAACAGAAACTGTGAATAAGTTAATTACAATATCTAACTGAAAGTAACACTATGCTAAAGTCCCCAAATTGAAACCCTAGGTCAAAATCTTAAAACTCTACAAAGCAAAATCAGGCCCAATCTCTGGTGTTACCTTGAATTGCAGCTAAATACCAATTTCTTGTCTCAACTCTCAAAGATGTGTTAGAGTTCCTAGATATCAGACTTGATGAATCTAACTTTAGGATATTAAATCACTAATAAATTAAAAACCATGAAAGAAAAAGAAGTTAGGATAAAGGGAAAGAATTGATGATGATCGAAGGAAAACAATAGCAAGAAAAAAAAGTGCTGACGCTCAACTCTGTGGAAGTGCTGAGAGAGAGCAAATTGTAAAAATCAAGATGAAAAAGCTACAATTCCTAGCACAGGGATGGAATAGAAGTGATTCGTCACTACTGGATCCAAGATATAAGACACGTAGTATCATTCAACATGATTTAAGTATCCTTATTTATAAATTTTTTGACATTTTTAGTTTTATTTCATTTTTGGTGTAAACAGGAGTATATGGAAGATCTAGATTTAGTCATGAATGTACTAGGCACTTTGTAAATCTTAGCTATAAAATTGAAGATCTTCTGGATACTCCCCTCAATTGTTAGTAGGAACCTATAACAAGTCGCGGCAGGTTTGATTCTGTGGAATACAATACAAGTTGTTACCTTCTCAAAAAAAAAAAGATTTTTTTTTTGTTGACATGTAACACACATGTTGAAAGTGCCTCTTCTATTATATACATATAGAAATATGGATCATGGGTCTTCTTTGAATTCTCTAGGCCTTCTTACACTGAACGTACAGGATGTATAAACTATAATGGTTATGTGATCAAAGACATGTCCCATATACCAGGTATTGGAGGTAGATTTGAGAATAGGTATGGTAGCTGAGGTCCTCTTTCGCGTACATATATAGAATGGGAGTAGAGGAAGATATATTTGTGGTTTCTCTTCTCTGTTTTTTTTTTTTTTTTTTTTTTTTTTTTTTTTTTTTTTTTTTTTTTTTTTTTTTTTTTGCATTTGTTGTCTGAAAAAAGAAAAAGAAGTATAATGTAATCACCCAGAATATAGTTTTCCAGTTTTAAAGCATGTGTACATATTGAATTAGAAGACATCAATAAAAGCGTGAGTACTAATATTAGGTTTAAATGTATGCAGGTCGTTCGGGTTGGTGATCAATGAAAATGTCGTGGCCAGAAATATAGTCTACTGGCAAGGGCCAGTGGAGTAGAATTTTGCAGATCTAGGTAGATGATTGCATTTTAAGTTGTATCTGTTAAAAAATTGTCATAGTTCTTATGGATCTCCCAGGGTGGATGAGCCATTGTAAGGGAGTTCTATAAATTTCGTTAATTGAGAGTGGAGGAGGATATCATGTTTTTGTTTTTGTGTAGGGTGTCCTCACTTGTAGCTTCATTTCATTTTCTTTAATATAATTGTTTCAGAAATTTACTGTTTTCGTCTTCTTTTACTTGGATTTATTGCACTTGAGCCAAGGGTACCTCTCTACCTCCACGAGGTAGTGGTAAGCTCTGCGCACACTCTCATACCCGGGATTTCACTGGGTATATCATCGTATAATTATTTCAGTAACTTTACGAATATTATTGGTTTGAGGAATGTGGAATAATTCATTTAGCAATTACATGTACTGAGTTATAATATCAGGTGAACATATCCAATATAGTACCTATGGGTACATAAGAAATGTATTGTGTCAATTCTTTTTTATGAATAGATAGGACGCAACTTAATATCGAAATGATTCATTCAAAGCTTGCCGTGGCTCTTTGATTTTGTACTTTGCATAGGTGTTTTGCTGCATGGCATGTGTGACCCAAAGCAGGAGTTCAACTTCTTATTTTCTTTAGTATTTATTTGAGCTTGCCTTGGCTGAAATTGATGCTGTAGCATATCCTTTAATTAAGATCATGTTGAGTGTTAATGTAATCTTATATTGAGTAATCTTTCTAAGTAGGAACCAGTTTAGATGTTTAATTGGATTAACGTCTATTGTGAAAAATTCATCTGTTGTAAATGTTTAAGTTTGGCATTATCTTTATTAAGATCTTTCCCTAGATGAATCTCCTAAACCTGCTGATTTGAGTGTTGTCTGCATCTTGTTAATGTGAAAATGGCCTTAGGAATAAGTAATAGTTGTTGATCATGCAGGTCAATGTAAGTCTAAGCCCTTTTAGCATGATGGTTTGTTTTGTCTGCTGAAGTTTAGGTCCACTGTCCAAATGTGTCTGTCTTTTTTTTTTTTTTTTTTTTTTAAATGTTTTATTGTCTTGAGAGTCTTAAGGCTTCAGTCCTGTTAAGTGTTGCTTCATTTGTGAACAAATGACATCCCTTCTCCCTTAAGTGTTTGGCAGCTAACCTATACAGTTTGTTTGAGGGTATGTATAGCATAATCGTTAAGCCTCAGGTACTGTTTGGTTTCAGTCATAGTACAAAAGCGTAACATCCATGTTGAACCAGAAACAGGTGATTTGATGTGGAATGTTTGAGTAGTATCATGTTTAGGATTGAACTTTAGATTTTCAGCACTTCCACAGTAAAAACTCTTATTATATAGGCTGTATTGCTTGACTTTTTGTAGTATATGAAGCTACCCTTTATCTGGATGACTTGTTTGGATCATTTTCTATGTAACTGTGGAGCATGAAGTAACTAATTGACTAATATTGTCTCAGTATGCATGTGTGCAACCATGTTTGATCAATGATTTGAAGAAAGTGTTAACAGGCTAGGATGATTGAATTTAACTTCTGATTTTTGAGATATCTATATTGGACTAAATAATTAAAGGGGATTTGTTTAGTTAATAGGGTAATTATCTTGATCAGGAGATGAATTGATAGTTTTGGTTGATTAAAATGCCTGTATATATTGGAAGTGTATGATTAGGGAGGACATAATGGAAAATATGATGAATTGTGCAATGGCACGAGAATTACATTTCTTAAGATGTTAGAACTTAATTTTAGATGTTTAAAATTTGTCTTGAAATGGAAGACCAAGGCTTGTTTAAATGCTTCCAATGTGTTTTGAAAATGACGAAATCTGAGTATTTGAAACCTGTTTCAATGCCTAAACATGTCTTAAATTATTTTCCTTGTGATGACTGAAGCATTATCTGTTGAAATATGTAAAACTCATCATGGATACTTGTAAGTTGTTATAGAAGTCTTAAACTTGCTTTAAAATACCTAGAACCTATTTTAATATGCATTCTATTTAAGTAAATGTCCTTGAGGGAATGCATTCCATAAGTGGTACTGTCATTTGTGGACTCAGTTCAGAAGGCTGACAAGGTGGTCACTCAGACTACAACCCATTTCATGGGTCATGGAATGAGTTCACAAGCTGTCAACTGGCACGTGAAACTGGCCAGTGACTAGGTCCAGTCCACAACTCATTTCATAAGTCATGGAATAGGTCGATGGGCCATGTTGTGAAACCGTGGGATGTTGACAGAACTTAAATCAAAATTGGCTCAAGTGGTTCCATGAGTTGTGGGACTATATTCACGAACCATAGACTGGTTTGTAAAGTTTTCTTTCCTAGGTTTTTCTCGGAGGTAGTTTGGTCATTTTTCTACCTTCCTATGTCGAATACCATGTCATTTTATATTATTAAGAGAGGTTATAATAAAATAGTACTCTCTTCTTTTCATTTTATGTGGCCTATTTTGCTTTTTAGGTCTGTACCAAAAAAAATGTCACATTTTCCTATTTGTAACTTTTTAAAGACATAATTACTTTTTTATCTTTATTGGTCTTAATTAAAGATGTTAGTAGTCTTTTTTTTTTAATAAAGGGCAATTTGGCAAACATTACAAGTCTTTCCTCATTTCTTAAATTCTTTGCCCGGTCAAAGTAGGTTACATAAAATGGAAAGAAGGGAGTATTATTTTCCCCTGATACACACGTTTCTTTCCTAAACAAGTCAAAATTCTTTCCGACCAAGTTTTAATCCAGGAATCTCCTATAATCAGGTACGTACCCATTCAATGAAGATTTCCTTTCATCCTCATGCTCCAAAAAGTTTAAATTTCTGATTCTATGATCTAAATTTATACCAAAGCATGAGTTTTACATGATTTTGTATTCAAACATGTTAATTGTGTTTTAAATACTCACACGATGATTATTCTGTGAGATTTTCACTTTTCACTGTATCATGTAAAGTTACAGATTTAAAGAATTATGCAATGATTTGATCTTTTTTGTCATAGACTTAGAATTCAGTTAGTAAACTAGTCTCTATATTTCATGAACTCAGAAATAATATAATTTCTAGATTAATTTTTTGTCTTATAGTTACATTACAGTATTTAAGCCATCAATATTATATTATTTTTGGATGTTAATCAGTACTGAGCGGATCAAGATCACTCATCTGCTAGTAGAGGGTGAAGTTTCAAAACTACGTGTCATCATAGGATAGAGCTTCTCACCCGCCAGTAGAGGCCCTTGGTCCCATGACTTCAGCTATATGAATTCATCATAATTTGGTTCTATGCCTTGGTAAGTATAGAACAACTCTCCCAATGTGAGTTAATATGTTCGACATCATGGACTCACATGGTATTGTCTGTAATATAAGAAACTCCCTTAATATCATTTTTCATGTATGATACAAACATATTTTCAGTTTACTCAGTGTACATGACTCGCTAGTTACTCAGATATGACTATTTTACTATTCAGTGCATATGCAGTTCTTTTCAATTTTACTTATGAAGTTGAGCGTCATTGTACAACTTTTCTCAGCATGATTTATATATTGATTTTAAATGAAGCATGTCATACTATGTACACTCAACACCAATCACATACTTTTTTGTACTAAGTTTGTCTCATAATGCATATTCAGACACTCAATCTCGCACTTACGAATAGCTTGGATTTTACATTCACCAGCTAAATGGTGAACCCTTGTCTTTCGAGGACAAAGACATTATATTAGATAAGTCTTCAGTATTTAATTTCTTTTTATTTTTAGAATTTTAGAGTTAGTTAGGGATTTGTCTCATCAATTGTGTTAGAGGCGTCAGACAATATTCAAACTTAGTTATTTATGGGTGCTAGTTCATATCAGACTTATAGTATTTTATATTACCACATGTATTAATTGGTTTCCATCCTCCTATCACAGTTTAAGTTATTTCAGTTCTTTTATGCTCTTTCTCACGTTTTCATGTTATGTTTAGTTTGTTGCCAGAACTAAGGATCACTTGGTGCCATTAGTGATTTTAAGTGTCATATCGCATTTTGGGTGAAGAGTCGAGGCATGACATCTATCAAATCAACAATTATTTATGATCCCTAATAAATCGGAGAAAATTTACAAACCGAAGAATCAAACATAGTGGGCATATAAAAAAAACCCCAACACACAATTATTAGCAAAGAAACATACTCTCCATAACCCAACAAAAAACAATTGTTGATCACACCACCACAAATTGAGAAAAGATAAAGGCCGGCCCTCATCAATATGCTTGATTTTTTTTTTTGCTACGTTTTAGTCAAAGAAGAAAGAAGAGAGAGGATATATAGAAGAATACATAATCTATTAAGGCAAAATTTTATGGCGGAATAAAAATCAGATCTGAAAGATGTGCTATTGGTATGTTCTGATTCTACACCCTAGAATGGACATGATAATTAGAGTAACAAGGATTCCCAAGCAAATTCATGACACTTACATAGCACTAAAATCATAGACTAGATTACTAAGTGAAAGCATAAAAACAATCGAAATAGATAAACTAAAAATGATTGAGGTTTCGAAATTTACAATTTGAAAACAAATCCAATAAAGTTGAACTGTTTGACTTTGTCTGAAAGCCTCTATTACCTGATAAGTTGCTGGGACAAGCTCCCAACTAACCCTCTAACAACAAAGGAACTAACTAATATAGTCTCATATTTTTTAATGATTAAAGAAGTCCGCAAAGGATGATGACTCACCATAACTAACTGAAATCTGCTTATGCTCACTAGCCACGAAACTGCGATGATGCACCTGAATCTACGTCATAATATGATGCAACGCAGAGAAAAGGATGCAATCAGTATTATAGGATATACTGAGTACACGAGATATTAA
>JBDJHY010000102.1:19961767-19975535 GCA_039654485.1 Withania somnifera | reverse complement strand
GACCAAACTGCATATTTCTCAAGGTTAGCCTGCATTGTCTTGCATGTAAAAAATTTCACTTACAAGTTAATCCTACATGTTCCTTGAGAAATACTTTGTACAGATTCAAGGACTTAGCACAGCATATAATTGGTATCCGTGTTTCTATACTCAAATAGCCCTTGGCTCCAAGAAGTTCCAAGACACTTTTAACAGTATCAAAGGTTAAAAGGTGCAAACTTTGCAGGCATCCTCGCTCCCAATGAAGAAAAAGACACACGAGAGCAGAGAATGCTAGTTTTAAAGATGGGGCATAAACACTTCTCTGATTTCAAGCAGCAGATAATGCAAGTCTAACTTTCCAGAATAAATTTAAAGGTGCACAAATACAAATTAAGTACAAGATTTGTAAACCAAGAAGAAATATTAAGTGTGAATGCAACAGCCAACTGAGTACATAAAAGCTCAAATTGCACCAAAAGCAAATAAAGTAGGAAAAATTCACCAACCTTTAGCAATGGCATATGTATAGCACCAAGTGTATCATTTGGAGAAATCAATGCTGTTTCAAATTCCTCAGCTGAAAACTCCACCCTAATATTCAACAAAGGCCTAAAGACCTACAATCCCCGAAAACAAAAAAGCAGTAAGCATTCATTTCCAAAACAAAAAAAATGCACAATATAATACAAAGTTATAAACTTGTTCATTTTCATGCATACATTCAAGAAATTCAATATAGAAGCTAACTGCCACATAGACCGTAAATTCCACCGAGGCAGCTGTGAAGGTTCAGGCTCTCCCACAAGCTGTGTCACAATCTTACTACATTGTAACCGCGTCCCCGCGTCTTCACCTTCCTCTACCTCCTCCTCTTCATCACCATTTACCAACTTATCTTCATCATCCTCCTCCTCCCTCAACAACCTAGCCGCTAACCTCTCTTTCCTACCTAGACCCTTTTTCTTCCTCACCTTAACAGCAGCAGCCTCAGCCTCTGCTGCTGCTGCCGCCTGTAACCTAGCTGCTGCTCTTTTGGTACACTCCCTTGCAGGCCTCTCTCTCCTAACTATATTACTACTGTTATTAGCATTACTATTACTGTTATTAGCTTTGTTTTCGGTGTTTTCGTTGTGGGTATAGTGTTGGATCGGAGATGAAGAGGAAGAGGGTTGTGGGTCGGACATGATAGTGACGGGATCGGAGAAGGGATTGTGTATGGAGGGTTTACAGGTAAAGATCGTGGAGTTGCATTGAACAAAAAAGGTGGGGTTTTGGCCTTGAAATATTACTAAAATCAAGAATTACTATATCTAGGAAGAAGAAGAAGAAGAAGTTGTTGTTGCCACTGTTACAGTAAAGAGAAAGCATCATCCAAGAAAATAGAACATGGGTAATAATCTTGAAATAATTATGGATGGTAAAAAAAGATTTGAGCTTTGGTGTGTTAGTTGTTCTTGTGTGTTGGTTTTTTGGGAAGAGGGAAAAGGGAGAAGAAAATTTAGGGATATCTGAGAAAACTATTGTTGGGAGGGGTTAAAAAGGAAAGAGTGATGAGGAAATTGATGAGTATAATGGTGAATTTTGGGTTAAATTGGGGACTGGAATTGGTAAACAAGGGAACTTTTGGAATTTATATTGTGGTTTCTAAATGAATGGATGAATGCATTGAGACAATTTTGGTTCAAGCCAAGGGTTTTCAAGAATGAAGTATATATATAGAGAGAAAACGACGCCGTGTATTTGACAGGGAAAATGTGCCAGGTGCACAAGGTCAACTAATGAAGAATAGCAAAGGGACAAGGCTTAGAGGAAAGAAGTTATTGATGAGCCCTCCTAAAGATAGTAGGATTTGTTTCCCTATAATGTTACAAAAGAGGCGAGGAAGATAAAATCTTGGCCACATGGAGATCCCTTACATTGATCATTAGAGAAGCTTAGATTAGGTTATTTAGGTTCGGTTGTGTTCATGTACCTATGTATCTTCAAAACTAAAATGCAGCATAAACTACTTCTGTTGTTTTACTAACTTTGTGTTTTTCGGTGAAATTATAGCCCAAAAAAAGAAGATCCAGAGTGATTCCTCACCTATCCTGTTAGGGGCCCAGTGGAACGCTCGAGTATAGATTCCCTATGCTCATGTAAACTGCCGGGGCCGGCCGGCCCGTAGATCTAAAAGGATCCAGCCATAGGCCTGACCGGATATCGTTTGTCCACAAACAAAACAAAAACAAAGTTGGTTTTTAGTAGTAGTTCATGAGCTTTTGGTGTAGTTGGATTTTTGTGAAGGGTTTTGAGAATGTACTGGACCTTGTTACTCCTTAGACACTTGGAATCGAGTGGAATGATTCTTTTGTACACCAATAGTACCTCCTTGCTGCTGAAGTTGTTAATAGAATTATTTAGGTTCTAGAAGTACTATAGTGGATAGTGTCAGGTTCAATTACCAATGGAGGCAAAAAGCAACTCTAGGTGATTTTTCCCCATTTGTCCAAGCTTAGTAGACGGAAGTCACAATGGAGAAAGATTCTAGTGTTGTTTCTTAACTTATACTATGGGTGGACTCCTTTTTATTCTTGTTCGTAGTCTTTTTCATAAGCTAGAGTGATTAAGATCTAAATAAAAAAATAAAAGAAGGATCCACTCTGGTGCGATTTTTATATCACATCCTAAAAAAAAGAACGTACACAGGATAGAGCTAGAACAGCCCCAAAATCCCTAATGATTACTGTAGAGGGTGTCTAACTTTATATTCATTATGGGAATTTGGAACTTGGTGATCATGAAATATCATCTAATGATTTTTTGAAAAGAGTGTCATTTGTTTTCTTCAAGGAGGAGGAATTTATGCTTCTCTATCCACCACTGTAATGCTGATATTTATTCCAGTTAGATATATGTGAAGATGTTTTTGACCATATATGATATGATGAAGAGGGAGATAATAGAAAGCACAATGCCAGCTATTTAATGTAGGTTACCAAGTCCCAGTTTATAACTGAGTGATTAACCCTATTCTTTTTCGATTCTGAACTGAATATCATTTGCAGGGGGGAAGATTGCAAAACTCGGACTATAGAAAATGCAACATCCAGCTTAGCTGTGCTTGGCGATCCTATTAAACAAATATCAAGTCATGAAAGAAAGTTGTTCTGTACTGGATTACAACAGAAAAGTGAGGAAGACAACATATATGGATGGCATGCTCAAATTGCTGCTCTTAAAGCTCAAAAAGCAAAAAACTCCTATAATAGTTACAAAAAGATTTCAGTGGCAAATTGCGGTGTTAGTGCCTCCACAAATCGGAAGGTGAAAGATGAAGATTTTGACGTTCCGACTGAAGTCAATACTAGAATGATGCGTGAACGTATCACCTCTAGCTATTCTGCCACAACCTGTATTTCAGGAGGCAGCTTATCTTCAAAAAGAAAGCCAGCTTATAATCCTAGTAGAGGAGAAAAGAAAGATGTTGAGAACTGGAGAGAGTATAAAAACCACTTGCCACAACTATCTGTAGGTATTAACCATTCAAGAAATGATGAAGTTACCTCAGTAAATAAGGTTGAAGGTACTAATGTATCTCATTACAAACCCTTGGTCAAAGGTTCCCATCTTAATGGGCAATTTTCAAGCAAATTTATGGAAGCCAAATTGGAGAAAGCAAATAAACTTAGGGAGGGTTATGCATCTTATCAATTAAGAGACGGTGTGAAAGGGACTGATACCAAGGTAGTTACTGTCAAAGCAAAAGGTGTTATCCAAGAGCGTGCAACTAATAAAATGGAAAAGCATACATTTCAATCTGTGGAAACTGATGTTGTGAATGGAACTGAGACTAAGATTGTCAGTGATGAAGGAACAGGTTCAGCTCAGGTTACCCTCCATGAGAGGCTGGGTGCAATGTATGAAAAAGTTCATATAGTTGACAATTTATCAGCAGCCAAGGAAGTTGTCCGCAAGCTTACAAATCAGTACAAGGATCTCGTCCATGCGTGTGATACAGAGGCATGTCCCTCTTAATTCTGTTTGGTTCTTATGATTTATTGTGAATCTGTGACTTCCATGCACATAGAGAATTCTGCCTTGCAATTAAAGTTTGCCATTCAGCAACTTTAGAGCTTATTTACCCTTTTTGATAATTCATACATAGGTAGCGAGTATTGATGTTAAGCAGCAAACACCTGTTGATCATGGAGAAGTTATATGTTTCAGTATTTATTCTGGACCAGAGGCTGATTTTGGTGATGGGAAATCCTGTATCTGGGTAGATGTTCTTGATGGAGGTGGCAAGGACCTATTAGTCGAATTTGCTCCATTTTTCCAAGACCCATCCATCAGAAAGGTATCTCTTTTGTTATGTAGCATTATTTGGGTGATCTTTGTTCCTCTAAATGCTTTTTTTCGTGGCTGTCTATTGAAGATCTTTGTTCATGGCTTGTTTCACGTAAAGTCATTTGCGGCTTATCATACCATTAGCATACAAATAATATGCAGTGGTTTTTCTGTAGGTCTGGCACAATTATAGCTTTGACAACCACGTTATGGAAAACTATGGGTTTAAAGTATGTGGATTTCATGCTGACACGATGCACATGGCACGACTTTGGGATTCCTCTAGGCGAACTGTGGGCGGTTATTCATTAGAGGCACTAACAGGTGATTCCTCTGTCATGCGTGATGCTAGACTGGTCCATACTGAAAAGCTGTTTCATGGTGAAGGTCTATTTGGTAAAATATCTATGAAAACTATCTTTGGCCGGAAAAAGCTGAAGAAAGATGGAACTGAGGGTAAAGTAACTGTCATTCCTTCTGTTGAAGAGTTGCAAAGGACTGAACGTGAATTATGGATTTGTTATTCTGCATTAGACTCCATAAGCACATTGATGCTTTATGAGAGTTTGAAGAATAAACTATCTAAACGGATCTGGACATTCGATGGAGTTCGTAAAGGATCCATGTATGAGTTTTATGAAAAATACTGGCGTCCATTTGGTGAGCTTCTAGTTCAAATGGAAACTGAGGGCGTGCTGGTTGACCGCGCCTATCTTGCCGAGATTGAGAAAGTGGCTAAAGCTGAGCAGCTGGTTGCTGTGAATAGATTTCGTAACTGGGCAGCTAAGTACTGTGCTGATGCGAAGTACATGAATGTTGGAAGTGACACACAGTTGCGTCAGCTGTTTTTTGGTGGCATCCAGAATAGGTATAAAGCTTTTCCAAAACTTCTTTTTTTGCAGAGCAACTTAATCAAAGTTTTCTATGTGTAGAATAACTTGCATTTTGCACATCACAATTTCTCGTTCATCTGATGCTGTTTGCCGAATAGCATCTGCCTATGTAATATTACATCAATGTGGATATTATTGATTTTTGTTATATGCAAACCATCCATGGTGGAGTAGCTGGCCTTGGCAAATCCTGCAAGGACAGACAGGGAAATAAGACATGTATTGAAGGTGTAGTCACCACATGAAGAACATGGACCATAATGCGGTCATGCTTTTGCTGATTTAACATTTGTCTATGATCGGAAGCTTCTCTATGAATCCTACCTTATGGTGCTGTTGAATAATGTTAGATTTAATTGCTTTATCTAAGGTACGTGGGAGGTGCAAAATATATACATTGCAAAACTCAAGCTCCCACAAAGTGTAGGGAGTTGAGGAGTCAAGTATAGTGCCAAAATCACTACACTGAAAAACTAAGAAGTACAAGCATCTATATTTCAATCTCCGCATTGCTTCTATGCAGATTTCACCTGTGCGAGAGGTGATGGCATCTTCGTGCATGAGATTCAGCTTTCAAGGATCTAGATTCTTATTGCAGTCCAAAAAGTATTAGTTTCCAGATGTCATTTCTACAGCTAGAATGTAATCTAGTTAACCTTCTGGAAGTTTTGCATTGGAGTAGTTTACCCAGATATAAAGTTTAACACCCTAGGATGAGGAGACAGCTCACCTAGAATGCTAGCGTTATTTCTGTCCAGATGATTGGATGTGGGAAATATCATTCTACCTTATCTGTCCTTCATGCTTCTAATCTCAATGATATTCTTTCTTTGCGCCGTGCATCTGAAAGTTGTTGCGTCAACATGTGTGATAAGATCAATGATTGTTGCTGAAATAATTTGTTGGTGACATTGAATCTTCTTATGTATGGTGTAGCAATGAGAGAAAATACTACCTCTGTCCAGCATCCCATAATTAGACTCCCTTTTCGAAGGTTTATTTGGCAAATTTTTGTCTTAAATCTGACATAGGTTAATTCATGGTCTTAAAATACAATTTATAGTTTTATAAGTTCCGAAAAGATACTAAAGGTTGCAACTTTTTTTTTTCATTCCAAAATGATTACATAATACATCTTAATAATTTAGTCCAACTGTTCCTTCTTTTGGCTCTGAAGTTAAAAGGGATTATAAACACTTGGGATGAAGGGAGTATGTCATTTTTCATTACATGTATGACTAATAAAATTATGAACTGTTGTTAGCTTCTAAGTTAGGAGATGGGTATTTTCCAACTCTGACCAGAATAGACAAGTTCACATTAAGCTACACTTACCTTTAACAAATTAACATTAAGCAATGGCAGCATATAATGTCTTTACATTCTTTTTTCCTTCAGATTGTTTAGTGCGTATTCAGTCTGTAAATACCTCTCATTGGTGTTCTTTATCTTCTCAAACAAAATTGCTTAGCAGAAGGAATATTAATGAGAGTGTACCAAATGAGAAAGAATTCAAAGTTCCGAATGTTGATAAAGTAATTGAAGAAGGAAAGAAGGCTCCCACCAAATTTCGCAAAATCCAACTGCATAGAATTTGTGATCCTATCGACACTGAGATTTTCACTGCCAGTGGCTGGCCTTCTGTTAGTGGAGATGCTTTGAAGGCTCTCGCAGGTAAAGTTTCTGCAGACTTCGATAATTTTGACGAAGTGGAGGGCAATGCCGAGGAAGTTCCTGAAACAAGCGCTGATGAAGCTTTAGCTACAAATAACGAAGTTCTCAGTCAAAATCCAGAAGTTTCAGCTTATGGAACAGCTTACCACGCCTTTGGAGGTGGGCAGAAAGGAATTGAGGCCTGTCATGCCATTGCAGCCTTATGTGAAGTTTGCTCCATAGACTCTCTAATATCCAACTTTATCCTCCCCTTGCAGGCAAGTTGCTTTGTGTTTTGTTCTGTGATATAGTATATAATATTTCCTCATGAAACAGCCTAAGAAGTTCAGGAGAAGATTTACTTGGCTGTAGAATTTTTTTCTTAATTGATCTGCTACCAAATATTTGCTTTTACTTTTACTTTTGTTTGGTACGATTATGGAACGTGATGAGTTTAAATGGAGAAGCGTGGTTAGTGAAGATTCATATAGGCGACCCCAACACTTGTTTTCTATTGAGGCATTGGCTATTTCATGGGTCTAATATGGTAGAAAGTTCTTACAATGTAAAGTCTTCATTGTGGACAGCTCAGCGGATAGTTAACAACAACATACCCAGTATAGTTTCACAAGTGGGGTTTGGGGAGGCTAGAGTATATGAAGACCTTGCTCCTACCTTGACAGGTAGAGAGACTTTTTTCGGTAGACCCGCAGCTCAAGGGAAGCAAAAGCACAACATTTATGAAGACTGAACAGATAGTTAGAGGAGAAAAAAAAAAGACTAATGCTCAACTGATTGCTTAAAAAAAATTTCACTGATGTAATAGTGTGTGAGAACGATATTTCCTGAAGTTACATGATGAGACGTTAAAAATAGTTATTGTGTTTTCTCTACCATTTATGAATAACTGAAATTACTTATTTCTTGTATAGGGAGCTTTTCCCGATATTAATAGAATTACTTACCTTGTCAAAAATGAGGTTATTCACGGCTTTCTGTTTGATCAGACCTTAGTATGGATTATTATTGCCTCACCTCTGTTTTAAGGAGTCTAGGTGTTCACAATCAGTGAAGCAGGGTTTTCTGTAGGACAGGATACCCAAGAGCTTTCTTTGAATCTTGGTTGAGATAGGTTAGCAAGGTATTGGAGATGGAAGTAGCCAACAAGGTGTTTGGTTGAGGTGGAATATAGAGTAGCCATAACACCATGGAAGATGGTTTCGAGGCAAACTGAGTTGTTCATATTCTCAAGTGTCATGCTTTTTTCCAAAAATTGATGTCTAGACTAATTTGTTCTCTAAAAGCATTTCTCTTTCTATCTCAGGGCGATGATGTGTCTGGTGAGAATGGACGGATTCATTGTTCCCTGAATATTAACACTGAAACTGGGCGCCTGTCTGCAAGGAGACCAAATTTACAGGTTTATTTCTGTCACTCTGACTTCTTGACTGTCATGCATTTTGATTCCCAAATATGCGATCAGACACTTTTCTTGTTTTTGGTGTCGACCACTAGCAAATTTTTTTTCAAGTTCTGATATAAACCTATGAATTTACTAAAATGTTGTAAATGTGCCTCTCCTTTATCATTACTTGGGCTCATGCTGTATTTCATGGCTCAAGTTAAGTGATATCAAGTAAGAACTTCAATGGTCATCGGTTATGTTTCATTACTTGACTATAATGTTGTTACGAACTTTAGTTCTTTGCAATACAGAACCAGCCTGCTCTGGAGAAAGATAGGTATAAAATTCGCCAAGCTTTTGTAGCTGCAGAGGGGAATTCCTTGATTGTGGCGGACTATGGGCAGGTATTTAGTTGCTTACTGGTTATAATAATTAGTATTTCTTGATTTGCTTGCAAAATATTAACAATTTTCTTTTAACTAGTTGGAACTGAGAATTCTTGCACATCTTGCCAACTGTGAAAGCATGTTGGGTGCATTCAAAGCTGGTGGTGACTTCCATTCAAGGACTGCTATGAATATGTATCCTCACATCCGTGAAGCCGTTGAGAATGGGCAGGTACTTCTTGAGTGGCATCCTCAACCAGGTGAAGACAAACCACCAGTTCCTCTGCTAAAGGTAACTGCAAACATTTATTATGGATGGTGAAACTTTTCAGATTAATATACAGAAGACAGAATAATTGTTGGATGCAGTAAGAGTTGAAATACATTAGTTTACACCTTCTCAGATACTTTCCAGAGGGAAAATTCCAGGAACAGGATTTTTTTTTTTGATTTTCGTGGTGTCTGGGCAAGCTTTCGTGGAGCTACAAACATTTATTATGGATGGTGAAACTTTTCAGATTAATATACAGGACTGAATAATTGTTGGATGCAGTAAGCGTTGAAATACATTAGTTTACACCGTATCAGATACTTTCAAGAGGGAAAATTCCAGGAACAGGATTCTTTTTTTAATTTCTGTGATGTCTGGGCCAGCTTTCGCATACCCCTATTAATTGCATGGGGTACCTGCCTACCAAGTCTAGAACAAATGGGAAGAAATCACCTCTGGAAATTGAACCTGAGAGCGCATGGTGATCAACCCACGTCATTGACCACTAGACCACACCCTTGGGTTCATGAACAGAAAATTAAATGCAAGAAGTTTGATTTAATGGAATTTTAATACAGTATAATACAATTTCCTTTTCAGGATGCTTTTGGTTCTGAAAGAAGGAAGGCAAAAATGCTCAATTTTTCAATCGCATATGGAAAAACTACAATTGGACTCTCGCGCGATTGGAAGGTATTTCAGCATCTTTGAGACAATAACCTTTTCTTTTTTGCTTTGAAACTGACTATCTATTTAATCACCTTGATTTTTATGCGTGTAGTTTTTTAAGGTCTGTATGAGCTGAATGAATATTATTTCATACTCAGGTATCTGTAAAGGAAGCAAAGGAAACAGTTGAACGTTGGTATAGTGATAGGAAAGAAGTGTCAGATTGGCAGGAACAACGAAGATTTGAAGCACGCGAGTTTGGGCGTGTTCACACACTTCTAGGACGAGCACGCTGGTTTCCGTCGGTGAAAAATGCAACTGGATCCGTAAAAGGTCACATAGAACGAGCTGCTATCAATACTCCAGTGCAGGTCCATCTTAATACACTTCCACCCTGTTCTTTTATTTTTGGTTGGTGTGTGTGTTTCTATTGTCTTGGAGCTTTAGTGAACCAGGCTGCGCTTTTTTTGTCTGCGCATGTATGTCCCCATGTATGCCATGCTGACTTCTGAAGTTTTTCACAGGGAAGTGCTGCAGATGTTGCTATGTGCGCCATGCTAGAGATATCAAAGAATGCACGACTAAAGGAGCTTGGGTGGAAATTGCTTTTACAGGTTTATCTTCTGTTGTCCTTCACTGGACTCATCTCATTTTAAGAAAAAAGAAAAAGAGAATTGTATTCTGCTCTCATATTTGCTGTGTTGGGAGATCTCTCAATATCTAGCTCTGGCAGCTTCACATACAACTTTCGAGCTCATTCTGAAGTTTGATCTCATGCTAATTTTGATTAGATGCATCAATTACTGTTAATTCGGGTGATAGGTGTTGGACATTTGCCGTTTGTTGTGCTCAACTGCAGACAAAACTATTATAGCCAAAACTTTCATGAATGTTGACTATAAGAATGATTAATTTTTCATGCAATAGAAAGTGCATGAAACATTTAAAATTTTATGTTTGCATAGGTTAGAATTATTTGTTGTATGTGTCTTAATTTTCTTTTGCAGTACCAGTTGATTGTGTGCTTCGTCGTTTGACATTCAAAGTTATAAGATTTGCTGCAGTAAGTTGCCATTAGCCAACTGCTATACTTAGTTGTTCGTCTTGGAACAGGTTCATGATGAAGTTATTTTGGAGGGGCCGGAAGAGTCTGAAAAAGAAGCCATGGCGATAGTGGTTAACTGCATGTCCAATCCTTTTGATGGAAAAAATATTCTCAGAGTTGACCTATCTGTTGATGCTAAATGTGCCAAAAACTGGTATGCTGCCAAGTAGATGATGGAATTGATCGACAAAATACGTGGATTTCTATCAACTCGGCTTTCATTCCGCCTTTGAAATGTATAGAGATTAATCTAACTCCGTCCAGTGCCAGCTCTAACGGATGTTTTTTTGTGTCATGTAACTTGCTGCTGGTTACTCTCATTTTTCAACAGGTATAGAATAGACTGTAGAGACCTTAATTTGTGTAAATGTAACTCATCTTTTTTTTTTTCCTTTTTTCTTGTGGTTTGAGTAAGTTGTATGTAATCTTGGTTTTCCTATCAAAATCTTTGTAAGAGTACATCTTACCCTTATGATGATGTCTTCCCAGCCTTTCTGTCTATTCTATCTCGTTGTATCACATTTTATTTTACGAGATTAGAAAATCACCATCAATTAATAATGTTATGAAAGGAAGGAACTAGTGATGGACCAAACACTTGTAAAGAAAGAAAAAAATATATTTATAAGTTAATTACTTTTGTAAGTGGATATTACTTTATTAATTTTAATTGCTTTTTTAAGTGGATATTAATTTATTAATTTTACTTTCTTTTGTAAGTGGATATAAGTTTATGAATTATGTATTTGGCGGAGAATGCATAATGTTATGTCGACCTATTCGAGGTGACGTAAATATTTAAAGTTTTGTAAGATATATCATAGTCAAGGGTTATTTGAAAACAATTTTGATACCGTTTGTTATACTAGAGTTTCTTTATGCACAGAATTTGAAAAAGAAGTCGATTTTAAAACTCTATTATATGAAGTTTACTTTTTAGATCTTTGATAAAAAAATATTTCTATAATTTATACTTAAAATAAAATTGAATATTAGAGGTGATATCGAAATAATGAATTATATTTGAGGCAACCAAAGGACAATAAAATAAAGAATATGGACCCCAAGAACAGAAGTTACAAATGTAATGCATCATCCAACACATTATAGTTTTCTGCAGAGTGACACAAAGGCATTGAATTTCTTCTGTCAAATCTTGCCATTGTTTTCTGGTAAACTTTGAAGCGAAATCTTTAATGATTCCATGTTATCTCATTGAGTTTCAAGCCAAAATACTGTCCTAGATCTATCTGTTTTATTTCTGCTGTCAAATCTTGTCATTGTGTTCTTGAGTATAGCAATAAGGGATTTATGGGTCTTATTACAGAGCTCCTACAAGGAGACCCTTAGTATAATGGGTAAAGTTATTGCCACGTGACCAGGAGGTCACCGGAGTTAACTCATGGAAACAGTCTCTCATAGAAATACATGGCTGCTTTCATAAAACTCTTGTGGTCTGGCCCTTGGACCCCTTAAATATACCGGGCTGGCTTTTATTATAGAGCTCCTAATTTCAACCTTTCTTTGCACGTCCAAGAATTTGTCAAGGATGGTTGTTCAGGAGAAAGAAAATAGCTTAGACAATTAGGTTTCTATGTAGCATGATAGTTCGTTGTTTTCCCTTTGTGATGTTGAGATTAATCGTGTAACATGTTTTGATGTTCCATCCTAGAATTCCTCCGTACTTAACTAGAGGTATCTGCTCTGTTGACTTCTCAAACTTTTCGGTCTTTTGTGTTGGTTTTGGCTTCCTGTTGTGTTCTTGAATATTACTATATGGGGACTTATGGGTCTTATTACCTTGTCAAATTGATGCTTAGATTGAAAACTTCGAGTATTTACACAAGGGTTTTTCTGTTTAAGATAAAAGCTCTCCTAATTCCAAGGTTTCTTTGCATTTCGAAGATAGGGGTAAGGCTATGTATACACTACCCTCTCCATATCCCACGTGTGTGACTACACTGGGTATGTTGTTGTTTTTCCAAGAATTTGTTAAGAAATGGTTGGTCAGGAGAAAGAATGCAGTTTAGACAATTAGGCTTCGATTTAGCATGATAATTTTCTGTTTTACCTTTGTGTTTTTGGGTTTGATTAGGTAACATGTTTGATGTTCCATCTTTTAGACATATCAATGTGGTGCTGAGGTGGATCAAAGATTTTAATGTGATGAGATTAATCTTTATGATTTTACGGTTGTACTCATTACACTTTTACAATTATAGGTTTAGAATATGATATTTCTTGAAATTTTGATAAGTTTTTACATGTATATCTTACTCTAAGCTTTGTATTAAAAGTATTGAGTTCAATTGAACCCGCAGTTTGTTAGTTATATCTGCCATTATAGCTGTATGGGATAGGGCACAATTACCACCCGAAATACTAGGGACACACCAAAAGCTTAGCCGTATCACTGATATTTCGGGTATAGTTTGGGGTGGTAATTGTACTTTATACCTAGCTGTACTGATAAGATAATTCCATTCGAACTAACCATGTAGAGGTTTTTCCCAAATGTGTACCCCTTAACAAACTATCTGTTATGACTCCCTTTGGCTTTTAAAATTTTGTAACCTTGCAGAGCACTTACAGGGAATATGCCAGCCGGTGATCTTTATTCTCTTTTTATGGTTTTCGGTACTTCTTATGCAGAAGTTTCGTTACGATCCATTATGACGATATCAAATGAGTTTAAATGCGGATTCTAGTTGAACTCAGCTTGTTTGAGGCTGAGTCATAGTTGTTGTTGTTGCTTTTCTTGGGATGACTTTACTTAAAAGGTTCCTTGTCATGATTATAGATCTTTCTGTGTTTATGTGTGTTTTCCTGGTAAAGTTAGGATATTGACGGTTGTCTGGAGTAGACGTTCTCATTATGCTCTTAGCTCTTTCGCTGCATAGTTCCTAAATGGACTCAATTATTGAATCCAGATATAGAAATTCATGTCAACCATGATTGTATTACGAGGTAGACTTGGTATGATCTTATTCCATCACAGTTAGACTTACTTATGCACATATTGGTTGTTATTTCACAGGATGTATCTAAATATCTACTAGAGCAATATCAGAATAC
>JBDJHY010000102.1:19947656-19961667 GCA_039654485.1 Withania somnifera | reverse complement strand
AATGTGAGCACCAGACACCAGGTGGGGAACCGAAAAAATGTTTGATGTTCTATCTTTTAGATGTGTCTAGGCTGTACTTATAAGATAATCCCATTTCCAATCTAAGCATCAGTATAAATGGTTAACCATGTAGAGGTTTCTCCCAGTTGTATACCTCTTAAGAAAACAATCCATTATGAGTCCCTTTGGCTTTTGATCTTTTATAACCGGACAGAGTATTTACTGGTATATGCAAGCCAGTGAGCTTTAGTTTCTCTCATTTATGGTTTTCAAATCCTTATAATGCAGCTTTTTAACATTATCGTGATTTGTCTTGGGATGACTTTACTTCTAGGTTCCTCGTCACGATTATAGATCTTTCTGTGTTTGGTCCTAATAATTATGATATTGGCATATTTTTGACTGTGCTCATAGCTCTTTTGCTGTGCTGTTCCTTAATTGACCTGATTTTTGAATCTAGATATATAAATTCACGTCAACCATGATCGTATGAAGAGTTAGACTTTGTGTGAATTCATTCTATCACAGTCGGACTTATGCATGTATTGGTTGTTATTTCACAGGATGTATCTAAATATCTACTAGAGTAATCGCAGAATATCCGGAAAGAAATATGCTTCAGACATTAGAGTCCATTAGGGGTGGTGGAGGTTCTATCAAGGTAGGAACAACCGGTACTATCAGTGCCCTCATGTCAAGAGAATTGGATTCAAATACATCTGCTCCTCCGGCACCTGTATCACGTAGATATAGGTCTCCTACTGTTTGTTCATTTGCTGCTGGTGATGCAACCAGTCCTAAAAGAACAAAGCCAAGAACATCAATCGATGAAGCTAGCAGCAGCTGGGCATCTGAACATAATAAAAGTGACCCCGAGATAGTCAGGAAGACGAAGCACTACAACTGTAAAACTCCTCAAAGACCGATACTGGAATCAGAAAACATTTCAGTAGATGGAACTCCTATTAGGCAGAAGCCAGACAGAAAGGGACCGACATTGGTGGAAATCGTGGACATAAAATGTGGTAGTTCAGAAAAAACACAGGCAGTCCATATGAAGAATCGCCTGAAGAAGCTTGGCTTCTCAAAGCTTTCTGAGACCTCTGTCTAGTCATGTGAACCTTGGAGTATCAGTCTTGTAAGTGGATCCAGAAATTGCTTTCAGGCAATCACATTCTGCAACTTCTACGACAGAACAGATGCTCGTTATCAGATTACTGCTCCGTTTCTTGTTTTGTTTAATGACCAACTATGAAGGCACATTTTCTGCAAGTTGCCAAAGGTTGCTACAGATTATCTTGATGAACTATTTCCAACTTATTGCAAGACGAGGCATCCAACTGTGTGTCTGCTGCCTATTTCAACTGTAGAGCTTTTTTGCAGTCACCTTCTTAGTAACAGCAAAGCCAAAGCTTTTTTATTCTTAGATTTAGCTTGGCAGGCAGGAGGCAAAGTGATGTCCTGTGTTTGACGAGATGTCGTCCTGCCTGGCATGAAAATTGATCATTTTGGTTTGCTCAAATTTCAAGTGATTTTCATGAATTCTTTACTATATCTTCTCTATGTTATGAAGTGGAAAGTTAATGTAATGGAAAATTGAGCAGCCCAGAGAAACACACTAAAGTTGCTCAACTCCAACTCTCTGTGCATTCAGTTAACTTCTACTTCAACCAAGAATTACCTGTGTCGGTTTTTCATACTATGCTCATAACTAGTTTTCTTTAGTAAGTTCAAGCAGTGACAAGACATAATTTTCATCATGGGGTTCATCATTTTTCGATATTATACATAAATAAAAAAATTGACCTGCTATAGCCTATATTTACTGTTATCTTTAAGTTCTTCTAGCCCTAGCCCCGAGTTCAAGTGATGTTGTTTCATAAGTATTCTCCAATCCCTTATAGACAAACTGGAATACGCCACAACAACAACAAACCCAGTATGATTCCACAAGATTGATGAACCACAATGCAAGAGATTATTTCAAACAAAATAACTACAAGGTTTGAATATGCAAAATAAAACAAAAAAGTGGTTGTTCAAGTAGTGACGAGACAGAATTTTCATCATGGGGTTCATCATTTTTCGACTATTATACATGAATAAAAAAGTTGACTTGTTATAGCCTATATATACTGTTATCTTTAAGCTCTTCTAGCTCTGGCCCTGAGTTCAAGTGGCGATGTTTTATAAGTATTCTACAATCCCTTATAGACAAATTGGAATACACCACAACAAAAACAGTATGGATCCACAAGATTGATGAACCACAAGGCAAGAGAATATTTCAAACAAAATATCTACAAGGTTCGAATATGCAAAATAAAACAAAAAAGTGGTTGTTGGAAGCTCACTGAATATTCATATCAGAGCCAGGTTTCGATCCTGGGACCTGTGGGTTATGGGCCCACCACGCTTCCGCTGCGCCACTCTGATTGTTGTTGCTAAATCTGCTTCATGTTTTAATATACTAAACAACTTAAGTAAATTGAATACAATAGTTTATTTTCATGTATATTTGCAGAAGAAGTTCACACTATTGTATTATTTACAAATTAACTCTAGCTAATTGCTTGTATGTAACATTAAAAAAATATATATCTGTTGTAATCGAGTTAATTATTAACAATTCAAATATTGTGACAATGTTGAGTTACTTTTGCTAACTTAAGGGCAACTGTTGAATTCTTTTTTTTTTAAAATAAAGTTTATTTTACATACGGATATTATATGAATAATGGGAAAGTTAAATTCATTTAAAGTTCATTTGACACTTTGTGATCTTATTTGTCTCTTTGTACATATAATTTATTTGAGCCTAATTCACGACCTCAAACAAAAACCTACAATCATTTCACTAAATTTTTTAATTAATATATAAAAAATCGATTTCGATTATAAAGTAAAAACCTAACTCATGAACTCTCATGGAAGAGTATGACCTAATAATTTCTTTTTTTAAAATAATAATTACACTATCCATAGATATTAATTAAACTAGAAAATACGACTCTTATCCACAAACCAAACAAAAAGCAAAAAGAAAGAAAAATAAATTATATATAAGGAAAATAAGAGATATTTTTCATAGTTTGTGAAAAATCTATAGTGAAGCCATACACACACTAATTTTTTTTAAAAGAAATTATGAGAATAAAAAAAAATTATATTAAAGGTTCCAAGTTGCAAACACCCTAGAGAGAAATAGTGAAAAAGATTGCAGCTTTTGGTTGAAATAGTGTCAAAGGAGGCATCTTTGAACTTTGAAGTGGGGTTTGGATAAAAGAGGATAAAGATTGTTTCTTTCAGTCAGCAAAGCTTCTTCTGGTGAAAGAATTTTCATAAAGGTATAAGCTAAACAGTTATCAGGTGAAGTTTAATGAATACCCTTTTGCTCTGTTTGTTTACTTGTATTAATTTTGCTTTAATATCTGTTGTTCTTGAATGATGATGGCATTGCTAATAAAGAAAGTGGAAAATCTCAATTCCCTCATTGTAACACTGAATATTGTTGTTGTTATTACTTAGAAAGTCTTTTCATGAATTCCCTTTAGCACTTTTTTTGTTTAATGTACTACATCAATAACAACATAATAGCCAGTAATCCCACAAAGTGGGGTTTGGGGAGGGCAGAGTGTGCTCTGACCTTACCCTATCAGAGACTGTTTCTAATACACCCTAGGTTCAATGATTTTGTGTAATGTACTCTGCTAATTACTGTGCTGACTTGTCAAGAATAAGGGAGATATTTTACCTGTGGGTGTGGCCTAGGTGCCCTAGTCGTTTATGAAGTGGGTGAGAAATCATGAGTTTTGATTTCCAAATCCTAGCTGAGTTAAAAGCACTTGGTAATTTCTTTCTATCTGTCCAAGTCTTGGTTGGGAGGTAGAACGTAGCCGTGGAGTTAGTAGAGTTGCACACAAGCTAGCGTAAACATCACGTCTATCAAAATTGAATAAGGGGGATATTCTCAAATTCTGCAGTATGAGATCAACTAGTTTGGGATTTAGGCATAGTTGATAGTACTCCTTTTATTTCAATTTGAATGTCTGGTTTTGACTTGATATAGTAAAAAAGATTTTTGAATCTTGTGGTCTTAAAGATATGCATTACATAATGTAGTTTAATCCTGACCTTTTAAAAATATCATGTGGAAAGTTGAAATGAAAGAGTAGCCAAAAAAGGAAAGAGACATTTGTCTTTAACGGACTAAAAAGGAAAGCAAGAAAAATTGATCGAAACTGAGAGAGTATTAAGTTATTGGCTATGGTATGTGGTTCAACTATGCTATAGGCATAGGCTTAGTTAAGTTACTACAAGAATCATATTTGGCTTCCCCCAGATAACAATGCTCAAAACTTTTGATTGTTTACCTTGTGCTAAAAATGGGGTGTACATTTTTTCTTTTTGATTTTTGTTTCAGAATTCCACATGGAGATTGAGAAGAAAAAACGATTGAATTTCCAAGTCCCCTTTCAGGCCCCTCGCAGATGGATTATCTGTCTCTGCCTCACGGTGTCGCACTCTTTCATTGGTTGTTGACAGTTTTGTCGTTGCCTTTGAGTTTTTTGGCTGAATAGATCCACTTTGAAAAGTTATTTGCAACTTTTGGCTGCTAAAAAGCTCCCCAGAATTGTGTATTCACATATGTGTTTTTAGTTCTTAATTTGACTGACTCAATTTTCTTAATATTCGCCTTTCATGTGTAGCTTTTGTTTCAAGTAAATAGGGTCTATTTGCCAAACTCTACAAGTTGCATTTTCTAGCTTGCAAATATTTACGCAATCTCTTCAGTATGAACAACTTGTTTATAAGGATTACTCAAAGGGGAGAAGGAGAAGCGTGTGTTGTGCATGTCTTGCTTTTTCAGTTTGCTTTATCACTTTATCTACTATGTCCATTAAAATGACAAAAATGTAATCTACTGATGTAGCTTCATGTTGTTTCCTTCTGTGGTTTTGCAGAATTCTTCACTTGAAGGCTTGCTGCTTCCCGAGCTACTTTGGCATTGACACTCCGAAAGGCATAATGGCTGTTTGTGGTTCAAGGACTCATATTGGCCATTTCATTGGCAATCTGACTGCTAGGCACCTGCAATATAGTTTGTCAGTAAAGAGTTGTGCTGTTTGTTACAACAAAAGAGGCTTTCAAAATGTTAGTATAGCTAACATCAGTTTGGGAAACAAAGGACTGCCCAATAACTTTATGTTTTACCAATATTTCACAACTACAGTTGCAAAGAGGTGGAGCGACCTCAATCCATATAAAGGTTTTCACAATTTATCAGAAGGATATTTCTCTTCTGGAACTGCTGCTGCTTCTAATGTGTCTTCTGATAATTCTAAGGGCACAGAACAAGTTGTAGATGTTGTTGATTCTTCTGAAGCAAAGATCCCCTTGAAGCTAAACTCGGGATCTTTTTACCTACCTCATCCTGCTAAAGCAAAAACTGGTGGAGAGGATGCTCATTTTATTTGTACCCTTACACCAGCAATTGGTGTAGCTGATGGTGTTGGTGGATGGGCTGATCTTGGTATTGATGCTGGACTGTATGCCCGTGAATTGATGTCTCGGTCTTTAACTGCAATTCAAGAGGAACCAAAAGGTTCCGTTGACCTAATCAGGGTACTAGAGAAAGCTTACATGGGAACAACAGCAAAAGGCTCTTGTACTGCTTGTATTGTTGCACTCACTGATGGGGGTCTTTATGCAGTTAATTTAGGAGATAGCGGGTTTATGTTGGTTAGAAATGGATGTGCTGCATTTAAATCCCCTTCTCAACAGCATGGTTTTAATTTCCCATATCAATTAGATTGCAATAACGCCGGTGATTCACCTAGCTCTGCCATGGTGTTTAAAATTAGTGTTGCACCTGGCGATGTCCTAATTGTGGGTACAGATGGGCTTTTTGATAATTTGTATGACGAAGATATCAGTGTAGTTGTATTTGAGGCCATGGAAGCTGGCTTAGGGCCTCAGATGACTGCTCAGAGGATAGCAGAACTGGCACAGCTAAGAGCAATGGATCAAACTAAGTCATCACCTTTCTCTGATGGAGCTCGCGAGGCTGGATTTGAGTATCATGGTGGGAAGCTGGACGACATCACTGTAGTTGTTTCTTACATAATGGAGTAACTGAAAATTCATAACATGCTGCAATTTTCAGACATGGGAAGCTGGAACTTGTGACCAGCAGCAGGAGGAGAGTCATACACTATAGCACCCCATAAATCTGAGGGATCGGATAGAATTTTGGCATTTTGATTTGTTTGGAAAACGAAGACAAGAATGAGAAGGCTACAGCAACATCTTGGGTCTAGCTTAGTGTTCACCTCTGTTTGATCCAAGTTTTTTACTTTATGAAATTTAAGTAGCATGCTGGGAATCACTTACATTTATTTGAGGAACAATTTTCTTCTGTATATTTTACTTAGAGATGCTTTACCTGGTAATATGATATTACTGTTCATTAAATTAATACTATCTGTAAGTATGCTCTCTGGTAAGTGTTAATATTGTTCATTGTTGAGTACTTGAGTTCTTCATGGAATCAGGACAATGAGATTCCTTTAAAATAAACTCCAAACCTTATTAGGCTTACGAAATTTCATTCAATTTTCAGCTCCCACAGATGGTTCAAATTTCTAACTACCCTCAGACTGAAGAAGTATTGATGGTGCACGAACTAATCACAGAGCTAGTCTCTTAGGAGTTGTACCAAAGAGAATTTAGCCTCTTCAAGAAAGGACATGATTGAGCACCAACTCTTAAAATTAAAAACCAATTTGGATAAATTGTACAAATGCAGGAATATATTTATCACAAATATGCACGCAACGATGCCCCGCGATATAGTTAACAGAAAGAAAAACTACTTAGGTGAAGTTCAGAATAGACTGCTCTTCATATTTCCACTAAAAAGTAAACTGAAAAATGGATCTTTATCTACACCAGGATTATCACCCTTTTCTGTTCCATGAATGTCAAATCCCAACTCATTGTTTGTTGACACTTTGGGTCGTTTCACTGAAACAAATGCAACATTATTCCTATATCCATGTTTGGTTTTTGCAGGATTCTTGTTGGGTGATGAACTTGGAAGTGGTCCAGCTTCAGGAGCATCAAAATCACTGCCAGAAGGTCCTGCAATAGCTGAATCAAGTTGAGCTCGAGATTCATCATTACTCTCTTGCATAGGATCCTCTAAGGAATTTGCTTTATCTTTGTCTGTTACAGCTTGACCATCCTCAATCGAATCTTTAGAGGCTGTCTTTCCAGGTTCATCATCTAAACAAGATACAAGGAAAAGTTATGCACAAAACTATAGATGAATAACACTGAATTCGGCAACAAATGAAGCCCTTGATCATAGGAAGCAATAAGCACTAGATATGTGAATGCACTAGCAAGACATGCAACAGCCACGTCTTCCATGAACATAAGGACCACATTTACATTCCCTTGCATGTGGCCCTTTCCCAAACCCTATGTGAACGAGGGATGCTTCGTGTGTCGGGCTGCCTTTTTCTATGATAAAACTGGCAAACAGCAACACTGCATAATATTTTCTCAAATGAAGGCATCATCTCTGAGGTAGTATAGTATGGACTGTGTACACTATACCTTCCCAGACCCCTCTGTGGGAATATACTGGCTTGTTGTTATAAATGAAGTCATTAAGTGCAACCTTGAGTTCACGTAGCTCAAACTGATTGAATATGACTTCAATAAAGAAAATAAGACTGAAAAAAACTTTTAGCTCATGGTTACCTCCTAGGAAAATCCCAATGCTTTCATATTGAATCTTAGATGCTTCTACAGAAACATCTTCTCCAGCCTCCTTTTCATGGCTTCTGGCATCTTTCTCATTTTTTCTCTCAACTAACACGTACTTATCAGATTTCCAAATACATTCAAGGAAGCCCACCTGCTGCTTTTGCGGAAAGTATTCTCTGAAAACCTGCAACACGCAAAATATTGAACATTTACTTTCTTTCTTGATTTCACCTAAGAGTTGTTATTAATGAATATCAAATTCACACGCTGATGGGGCCAACATGTATATTATATCGCAATAATCAGCAAAAAGACAGTCGTCAAGTATCCTTTTCCACTATTTACTTTGAGAAACATCTTACTGATTGCCGAGATGCATGAACATGTTCAGGGTAGTTGGTTTTTTTGTGAGTGCTAATAACACCTAGAGTGATTCTAATCAGTTGGCACTAAACAAAATTCAAACTCATGGGAGCTAGCAGGGCGTCCCTGTAATTAGTCGAAGGTGCCACGGAAGCTGGTCGGGACACCAAAGCTATAAAAAAAACAGTTTACGGGTAACGTATCATGATGTGTATAGTTTAATACATGCAGAATGGAAACCCTTCAACTTATTGATCAAGAAATTACAGTAGCTTTGAAATCTACGAAGAATATAGAGATAGACACTAGAATCTTTCAGACCTCCAGAAAATCTGAAAAGAAAGTATTGCAATATATATCATGCACACTGGAAGAAGTAATCTATATAATAAGAAGCACGGATCCTAATCAGAAAAACCAGCAGATATCTGCTAAGGCTTGGAAGTTGGACCTTATAGTGGTCAAATTGGGATACTTTCTCCTTGACAAGAGATCCAAGGAAGTACTATCATTTTTCCCATCTCAACTTTGAACCTGTGAGTAGAATGGCTCTCATAATTTTTCTAGCCATTCTTGACCTTAAAAGAACTAATTAAGCTAAACAAACAAAGCAAGTTAAACAAAGGGAATATAAGGAAGGAAAAATAATTGCTTGCATTACACCAGAAAAACAGAGAGAATTCAGTTGCAAAGAAACAACCTCAAATCCTTCTTGAGTCAATTTTATGGCCTGTTCCCTCTGAGATAAAGAGGAGACATTGTTGAATACACAAACAACATCAAGCAGCATCTGCAATGAACAAAGAATATCTAATTAGAGTTTCCTGTTCAATCACCAGATATCCTTGGGAATTTGCTCAAGATAAGATTTTCAATTCCTTAAATATAGCATGCTCCTAAAAGAGAAGAAATTCCTATGTCATACATGACCCATTCCTCTTGGCTCTTGAATCAGATCAGTTACTCCATCTAATAGCTCCAGATATTACCATTAAACTAGAACTTCAACAAATTCAAATTTCAAAAGAAAACAATCCATGTACAGGACCTTTTCTATTTTAAGTATGACTAAGGAATGAGCTTTTAAAATGATTAAAATGGTGTCATTCTTCATGAGGGCACACACCACTTTACACTTCAGAAAATGATAATATTCTCCTGAGAATACTTACTTGCTGAACTAGGACTCTTATTCGGGCAAGCAAAGACAATACTGTCAGCGAAAATCCCATAAAAAATGATCGCGCAAGAAGTGCAGATATCTCCCTGTCTACTGTTAAGGTAAAAAACAACCGTACATGCTTAAAAGTCCAAATTGGAATTTGCATTAAACAGGCCCATTTATCAAGTGTTTACTTTCAAATGAAAAGCAATCAGCACAAGGTGAAAAACAAAGTCAACTACAAATAAGACGAAACAGGACATATGAAATTATAAAGATATGGGGAAAACAAAAAGAAGGACGAAAAGAGGTTCAATTAATATCCAACTACACTAATTTAGCAAACTAATATGTTTACAGCAAATCAGCAGTGCGAAAATCAAGCTGTTTGAAGAACAAAAAAGGCTTGATATATGTAGATAGGTGTTTCAAGACAGACCCTCATTTTACTCCAATCACCTCTACACACCCAAAGAGCTATGAAAGAAAATAAACAACTCAAGCTCTTCCTATTACTTAAAGATTTAATAAGTCTAAAATGGAATCACCAATGGCATTAATGACCATCAATTTCCATAAGTATATCTTGTCCTGTAATCAATCTATAAAATGAATTATTAGAACATAAAACAGAAGCGAGAAGGATACGCAGCGGCCCTTAACATTGGCTCAACCATCTGCAAGAAACGAAAAAGTGAATTAGGAATTACAACTTCATACAATGATAACTTAAAGTTTCGTTGACGTATATGGTTCTTATTAGAACATGGTCTAAGTATATTAAGACACTTGATTCGATCTATCAAGAGAGAGAGAGAGAAATCATCATTCCTGTAGTTCAATGGAACAACAATAACTATCCTCAGTATTCTCATTGTTCCATTTCAATAATCTAGGTCCTCTACATTTTCTACTGGTATACGTAGAGCCTAGGAGCAAAGATAAGGTGTCTCCATGTGAACTATAGGTCCCAAAATCGAGCCCTAGAATTGACCACTAATGCTAATGCTTGCATCAGGATAGACTGTCTGCGTTACACCCCTTTGGGGTGCGACCTTTACAGGAACACAGAATGCTTTGTGTACCGAACAGCACTTTTTATACATGAAAACAGGGACATAATGCCAGCAAATGCTAGGAAGCGATCTTCTCTAACATGGTAGGCTGAGACTGGCAATTCAATATCACGAATTTCTTTAGACTCGGATGAATGGTTTTAGATGGAGAACGACAAGAATTAAGAATGAAAGAACCAATGATACCTGAGACAACAGGTGTGCAACCCCTAAAAGTCGCTCCAGAAAGTTATATTTGCCACCATTAGATCTTCTCCTCTTTAGGCTGAGGGCAATGAAACATGAGGGAGAAAGTTGAATATCATATAAAATCATCAAAGGTTAGAACAGGCAGTGAGAGTTTGTATGTATAGTTCAATAGAACAGTAAGACATAAACAATGGCAATTTTGTTTCCATGACAGTGGGAACAGTATAATTAGCCTCCCATGTTACTGGTTCGAATATTACCCTCCAATCTGTTGGTTAATGAAAGATGGATGGAACTTGCAAAAATGTTATTATAGCTCACATAAACAGCCAATTTCTAACAACAGCATGATGGTACACTATTTAATTAAACAAATGGTGGAATCCGCAAACATTTTGACTTGCGAGCAATACAAGAGATGGATGATTATTGATAATAATCATACAAGTAGGGAAGACAATTTCAGATTCAAGCTTCCCTGTATGTCAGATCAATTTATTCACTGACAAAAGCGGCAAATGTCAATATAGGAGCAGAAACATGTAAGTGCATGATAAGCGATCACTCTCCAATCAAAACTTACTCATTCATAGATCTGAAGAAGTGGTATACACTTATATGTAATCAAATTCCAAATCTTGGCATATGATCACTAGAAAAACTACAACAATCAAAACCTTAAAAACAAAATGTAGGTACTTTAAAGTACCTTTCCAAGAGCTGCACTTTTTGCTTGGGTCTTTTTCCGTAAAGAACCTGAAAGGAGGCACTCAAAACCTCCGCCAATTTTGCTGCTTGGAGGAGACTCAGATCTCTTCTCACCTAATATCATCAAAACAAATCTATAAAGTAAGCTTTGCACTTAGGACTAAAAGCAAACCCATCAATCCCCCAATACACATAAAGTTGGCACCAAAGGGAGTGTCCTAATAGTCAATGAAGTTGTTAAAAGTCATGAGGTCTTAGGTTCAAATCTCAGAGGACAGCGGCACAGGCAGAATTCTCATACTAGCTAATTGAATAGGTTCAACATCCACTATATATACATAAATAATTTAACTATGTAAAAATAGAATAATTTTCTAGCCGAAGGAGGTTCAGATGAACCCCGGACTTGAATGTAGCTTCGCCCCTGCAGCGAAGAAAAAAATACTTGGTGATTTCTTACTATTTGTTATGGACAGAGTTACCTAATATCAGTTGTTGGTAGAAGGTGATAGATATCTTGTGGAACTAGTAAAGGTGCGCTAAAGCTATCCTGGACCCATGAATAAACTTGGTAACAACTTTTGAGAGATGAGGGACGGACCCAATATCCAAACTTTAGAAAAGCAGCCAATGGCGTCCCCTAGTGTTGAATGAAGTGGTTGAGAACCATGAGGTCTCAGGTTCAAATTCTTGTAGAGGCAAAAAATAGTAGGTGATTTCTTCCCTATTTGTCCTACCCCTGGGGGATAGAGTTACCTAGTACCGCTGATAGGAGGTAGCACGCAGAATTATTCGAGGTGGGTGCAAGCTGGTTCGGACACCAGCTTATCAAGAAAACAATTGAGAGGTAATGGAATTAAGGGCACCTTGTATGCTAGTTCTTCGTTTTAAAAACAAAACACACCCCATTAATCCTACATGCATATATGAACTAATATTGGTAAAAATACAACCATTAAGAGGCATTGAAAATATGAGCATCTTCTATGCTAGTTCTTTGTTCTAAAAACCAAGAAAACCCTATTAACCCCACATGCATATATGAATAAATATTGGTAAAAGCACTACCTTTAAGAGGTATTGAAAATAGGAGCATCTTCTATGCTGATTCTTGTTTTTGTAAACAAGACGATCCAGAATCGCAAAGTCTGTGTGGAGCTGGTTAACAAAAGTATTTAGCCTCTGCTCAATTATCTCCATCACTGACCCCATAGTTTCAACTGTGACAGAGAAAAACAATAAGTCTATACAATTTCACCGGAAACGGCAATGGGAATTATTGTGCTTGGAGCATCAGACCAGTTGCAAATTTGCTCTAGTATTTTGGGCTGAATTCGTCTACAAACAAAAGGGCCAAGAGAAGTTGGGTTTGGGCTAGAAATGTGGGCTGATCAGTAAAATGCTAAGCCCAAATTGGATGGCTAAATGGGCTAACGCCTAAGGGTCATAATTTTTAGGTTAATCCATCCCTTTCATTTATGGTTTTGAAAAGTGAAATTCATCTCATTTCCTTCCTAGAATCGTGGTAACGGGTTCAAGATCGAGTTCATGCTTTTTTTTTAAAAAAAAAAAAAAAAAATAAGAATCATGCTTTTTTTAATTAGTGATTTTTAAAAAAATTTAGGTAAGTAGAGATAAAATTTAAGATCGAAGACTTTTAGAAACACCACACAATCATTTCTTTTGTTTTGACCTTGAAGAACCATTATTTAAAACACAACTAAAAGGAATTAATATTTAATCACTATATAATCAACTTCAGAACCGTGCTTTAAATTCAAATGTAGGGCACCGGGGAAAAATTACTATAAAGAAAAAGAAAGTAAGATAAATTTTAAAATAAAATCATTAGATAAGAAAAAAAAAAAAGATAAACTAAAATAAGATACTTATATATAAATAATGTAATTTTATTTGACAAAAAATTCGGAAGAAACCCTTTGACCCTACTTGATTCTGCCTTTAGAGGTAATAAATTAAAAATATATAATTAATTAATTATAAATATAAATATATGTCATGCATTATTGGCTCGTTATTGTAATATTCTTTACCAACCATAGTTTTTATTAATTTCGCATAATAATTTATAAAAGTGAAAAGGTGATTTCACCTAAAGAGTCACTTTGTAATTTGTATTGCAATTAATAAATGGTATAACTACCTTAACACCTTATGATGTTTTTATTTAATCATATACTTCATCTCTTTTGACAATGCGTAAATTTCACAACTTCATATCATACCTTAATTTATTATTTTGTTAACTAAATTGTTTAGCTAGCTCTGTCAAATGAAATTTTTACGTGTATATGCATGATTCTTTATTATTATTAGTTAAAAAGAGATTCTCTATAGTTGTCACATCATTATCTCATGCCAAACTAAAATAAGGCATGTTCTCGGGGTTTCTTACAAGTTGCCAAAAACACAAATGTATATCATAATTTTTAAAGAGAAATTAGAATTAAATTTTTTAAAATATGTCATGTTCTCGTGTTTGGTTGATACGTTGTTTTTCTCTAGTTCCAACTTTTGCTTTACTATTAGCTCTCACCAAACTCAAAATATTGAGCAATCAATTTATCATCCAATAATAATGTAACAAATACGATAAGTACGGTATACCTTATAAAATTATATCACTAAGATATGAAAAAGTATACCTCGTGAAAATAATTCATGAGATACACCTCGTGAATTATTGAAACATATATATATATATATATATATATAT
>JBDJHY010000102.1:19848609-19859557 GCA_039654485.1 Withania somnifera | reverse complement strand
AGAGAGCAGAACTCAACTGCTGCTTACGAGTACCACTACCAACATCAAAACGACGTTGTAGTACAACCCACAATGGATGGGCCTCCCCAAAGTAGGATATAGTCTTCCTGAGGGAGGAGTCGATCGTGTTCAAAATCCATTGAACAAGCATAGCTTGAACACATCTCCAATCAGCAACCAGAGGTCCAGTGATGGGTTTGTCAACTGATCCATCAATAAAATCAAATTTTCTACAAACAATCAACGACAAACGTAGAGATTTGGATCATTCATCATAGTTGTACCCAGTAAATACAACAGTACTAATTATAGTACCCGGGTTATCAGTAAAACTTAAAAAAATGATGAGTTTTGGTCAATTTTCGAAGGGGTAGGCAGCGGTGGTGGTGAATTGCGACTGCCACCAGTGTTGTCGACGGTATGGGAAGATGAGGGTGGTTTTGCGGTCATGATGGTGAGGGGGTAGGGTTTGAAATTGAAACTCACAAGGGAAGAAAAAAGACAATTGTTGCCCTAACAAAGCTATGTAACAATAATAAAAAACCCCACTCTTATTATTTCAAGATACTACAATATATAATGTTTACAATAAATAACCTAAACCTAATGGATTTTGAGGTAAAGGGCTCAATTAAAATCTACTATAGGGTAATAGATACTATAATCCAATAATTAATAGGGTAATAGATACTATAGTCCAATAATTAACTATTATCTTAAAATGGTCCCATGCATCGAGTACTTAGAATTAAAAGCTAGAACCAGAAATTTATTCAAGGGAAATAATCATATTGTAACCCCTTTTTCATGAGCTCAAGCCCACATTTTTTGCACAGAAAAAAAGAGCTGAAAGAAAAAATTTACAAAACAAAGTCTCCTTCATTTCATATCTGCCATTACATAATACTCAAATCTTACCGTAAGATAAAACCAAAGACAAAGTAAATAAACTCTTGCTTACGTACACACGGTGGTGCGTTTATTATAATACTCAAATTCCCATTTTAATACACAGCTTATATTACTTAGAAGCTGCACTGAGTGGGCTGAATTTTACACATATGGGGAAGGTAACGAGATCTCCCTAACATCTGCTGGGCCTCTTCTCCTTGGCTGCCACGCTCCTGTGTCACCATCCTCCTAATTGCTGGGCAACGGCATTGAGTGTCAATGCTCCTCAATTCCTGGCAGCATTTTTGGAAATACTGTTGTCCTTGGTTGATCTCATTGTCATCTGTCACCATGCTCAACTCGTCACCATAATAATGGTGGCTTCTTGAAAGGTACATCCTGTAGTCAGTAACATACCAAAATTTTATGTTAAGTGTCCGTAAAGATATGACACCTGATCTGATCTAATTCAATCCGGAATCTAGCTCAAAGCTCACGAGGGAGAATTGCTCTAAGTCTATATAATCAGTCCGTCGGTCCATTTTCCAATTAATATGGAATTTTTATTGACTCCAAAAGTGTTAACTTAGATTACTTGGAACAATATTTACAAACATAATTAACTTCTTTTTTACCTGCAGTTGTTAAGCCTCTGCCTCTGGATCTGTTGTTGGCAACTTTGTGGATTTGCCATATCGTCCTCCGTGACCGTGACTGTGAAGGTTTCAGCACTTGCAAATGCTAACAAGCACAATAAAAGAGCTGCAACAAATGAAATCTTCCCCATGGCAACAAAACTAGATGGGACTGTTTATTTTGTTGATTGATTGCAAGTGCTATTGTGATGGTGAAGTAGTTGATTTTAAGGGTGTATTTGTAGCTGATTGAATGGTTTGCATGGCAAGTACGTGTTGCATCATTGCTAATTAAAGAGAAGTAACTAAACGTGGCTAACTTCAACCTGCCTTGTGTCAAATTTAACATGCAAATGATGCCAAAAAGCTCTTTGTTTGAATTCGCAATTATATTTGCGGAGATAGGGAGTATTAGCTACGGGTATGGACATATTCAATAACTTATATTAGATGATTGATATTTCGGGTCGGGTTCATCTCTGTACTAATTGAATAGATTAAGTTGTCAACAGTATAAATTTAAATTTAATTAAATTTTAATTTGAATTTCAAACACTGAATGGAAAAAAAAAAAGGTGAAAGATCAAGGGACCCTTCCCGTCCAAATCAAATGAAAAAAAGAAAGAAAGGAATCCATTGAGTTGTTAAGAATTATAATAGATTTTTTTTGTCTCAATAATACCATGAAATTTTTTTTTGTTTTAATTCCAGCATGGTCTAACTACGGCCCAAATAAAAAAAAAAAAAAAAACACATCTGACTACTTCATACTTCATACGTACTTTATATTAGTAAATTCATTAAATAATACATACTTCGTGTATTGGCAAAAATTGGGACTCGATTTGAAACTAGAAAGTCGAAATATATACTTCGTGTCCGGTGTCTCTCACAACTGACACAAATTATGTGAAAATCTGTCCATGTTTGACAAGTGAAATTTGTGAACCATCTAAGATTACAAACTTCACTTATCAAACAAAATCAATTTCAAACGACTATTTGCAGCGAATAATCATTAAAAAAAAATTCTAATTAATTACACTTTCCATTAGTCTCTCTCTCTCTCTATAGCTTATTTATATCGCTGAAGAATTAGTATAGTCAGTATGATTAGAATCTAAAGCCTATCAATTATCAACATCAACAAAAGTTCACTAAACTAAAGAAAAACGATGGACTTTTCATTTGTATATAAATTCGAAGAGATATAAACGAGCTATGATCATATAAACATTTTTTTCCTTTTTCTTTTTTCTTTCTTCTTTTGCTGGTTGCCACAACTTGATTACAATACTCTTCAGCTTCAGGGTCATGTAATGGCCACTTTTTCCTGTTTTCTTCTTTATAGCTCCCTTCTCTTCATGGCTATTTGCCTCTAGAAGAAGTGTTAAGAGAAACCTTGTAATATATAGATAACAAAAAATCATTGAACAGCATATGTAGATGAAATACAAAACCTAGTCTCATACTATGCTACAGACATGTCTCCTTGAGATAAATCCTCAAATATGTGTCACTTCTCCTCCCTCATACTCCAAGAAACATATCTGTCATAGAAGGCCTTTGCAAACTCATCCTAGGTTTACTAATGGAATGAAACCTTTTTTGATGTCGACCCAACTTAGGCTAATGCTTAGAACACTGGTTTTGATTTGCTATATCCTAGGTGTCTAAAACTAGCTTAATCTGTCACCATTAATATAGTTTTTAATGCTAAAGATCTCATCTTTATTAAACTTAAGATTCCCAAACAACCAAATATATAATCTAGTTTACCCAAGTCATGCTAGGAGTCACTAATTATATTTTAAAATTAATTCTAAAAGATATAAAGAATACCCATAAATATTCTCTAAATATTCAATGCTACTCAAGAGAATAATAAGAAAAACAAAGAGTACTGATAATGTAACAGTAGTGTCTCATTTTATGTTAGCCGGACACGTAGTTCAAGAAATAATGAAAACATAGGATAAATTACATAAATTCGTAAATATTCTTATCATATATACTTATTATTTCATTAGTCCAAATTTATTACATAATATACCTTTAGTTTTGCCTGGTACATATTGTAACCACGCCAGATAAGCACGATACATGATGTAATCATGTGATGTATTTGAAACTGAACTATGTATCCATACACTTTAATATGTATTTGAATGGATTAATATGTATCCGTATGTATCTAGAGGGTTATAAATCCACAATGTAGCGCGACTACAAAATGTATTGCATGTCAAATTTAAATAATATATTATGTAATATTAGAAACTAGTGATAGAGGAATTAATTAACTTCTATAATGATGGAACCAGAAATTTGACGAAGGTTATGGAAGTTTTCTTTAATTCACCACAAAGTATATCAAAGAAAGATAGTATATTATATAATAGTAGAAACTAGTGCTAAAGGGAATAATTAGCTCCTATAGTGGCTGAACCAGAAATTTGATGAAGGTTGTGCAAGTTCTCTTTAGTTCCCCTCAAAGTATATGAAAGAGTTTTGAAGTAATGTATACCGTTAGGTTGAGTGATGATCAATGTAACACGTCCGTCAAAAGAAGAAGAAAAGTGAATAGAGCAAGCAAAACTGCTGGTCGAAGACCAAATTTGGATTTGAATGCTGCTGTGTTTTTGGGAAACTCTGGTGGAAGAGCACATTCTTCACCATTGAAGAATACCTTAGAAGGGAATCCATTACCACCTACAATGTTAATATTTGTTGTATCCTTTTTTAAAAACGAAATAACGGATTGTTGTTTTCCAGGCACTCTAGGATCTTTATCAGGATTACTACCATTAACCTGTGCTACCAAGAAATTCAAACCATGCAAACCTTGCATAAATATAGTGTTGCTCCATTTATCAGGCAGCTTTGTGCCGTTGAACGAGTACACGTTTTCATAGCCCTTAGCGAAATCTTTCTTCATTCGGATCGCGGAGAACCAGTTTTCAAACGGGTCATTTCCCCAGTTGAAGAGCGTTAGTCGGGCAGTCCATCCGGTCTTGAAGTTACTATCAACATGCCAATTGATGCTCACTCCACAATTATCGGGACAAGGTTGTTTCTTGGGCAGAGGACCAAGATGTTTGATACTGCTCCAAGCTTTCGCCATTTTGTCCCTATTTTCGAAAGGGACAAGAAGAGCTTCTGGAGGAAGAAGTAGAGGTTTTTTGTCCGCGTCACATTTAGTCGTCTTTTCACAGCCACAGGCACAAGTGTTGCAGGGGATAACAGAGTCAGCATAAAAGGCAGAGAAAGAAACACAACATTTGGCTTCTTTGGGCTTCGGGCGAGTAATGTTACAAGTAATTTGCCAACTAGCCACGGCAGTAGTAATTCCAATTCCTTGACGATCCGGGAATCCTGATGGATCAACTCTGACTGGCGGTCCACATGTATAAGTCGGGTTAATTATACCCATGATTTTCCAGTTCTGAGGAGGATTTAACGCGGTTCTATTTAAATCAGGAGGAAGTTTGAAAACTTCCATCTGGAAAATGAACCTTGCTTCTGTTTCATTCATGATGGGTGACAAAAGAGTCCCGTTTCTGCAACAATAAGGCAACTTGCCCATTTTATCAGCGTTTGCTTTCTCCTTAGGCAAATCAGAAATGATTGGTTTCTTATGGCAATTTGTCACGGTAGTGAAATCGAAATTCTTGTAATATTGTCCTTGAGGTCCGTAAATGCATTCAAAGGGGTCTTTTCTATGAGTATGAGCACCTTTAATGCTGTAAATGAACTCGTTCCTCATCCACTCCCACGTTAAGTTCCAGCGATCAAGACGACCCAAAGGATTGAGATTGTCAATTGAAAATTGGGCTTGGTACTTACTTGTGAACACTGATAGAACATCGTAAGTTATGGAGAGGTCTCCATAATGGCAGGGCATGAACTTGGTGGTCTGATTCTTGGACTTGAATTTAGGATCCTTCTTGCAGCAAACCTGCTGGTAAGTTTCTGCAAAAGAGTTAACTGGTTAACCTTGTAGCAGTATGTAATCTACACATATAAAACAAAACTTGACACCCAAAGTATATTCCACAATTACATCGAAAGCACTCACACGTAAGTTTCATTGGAAGAGGGAGAAAGGGAGAGACATATTTGAGTCTTTTTTCTTACTAATGTGTCATTGATACAACAAGTGTATATAAACAGACAGTTCTTATACTATGTGGAACGCTTGGGACTCTTTACTCTTATTCAAACGTCTATTATTCAAGACCTGAGAACGGAGAATTTGTTTATGTTCCAATACAGTCATGCATTGGTGAATTTGCCGTAAACAACTGATACGGGACAGTTGTGATAGGAAAAGTAGCCCAAAAAGAAAGAAAAAGACTTACGTACTATAGCGCTTAGGAGCAGGGCATTTGTATCCCTCATTGACAAGCTTGATTGTTGAAGGCATTGGAGTTGTTTTCTCATTGAGGCCAAATTGCGTCCCCTTTATACTGATTTGAGCAGACATTTGAGTAAAATCTCCAGCAGTATCTATCGCGGTTTTCAAATCAGATTGTGGATACCCTGCCAATGTTGTACCATTTTTACCTACTCGTACAGGAAATCCATCGCCATCAATAGCAACCGCTCCATCTACAGACACCAACAACTCTTTATGCTGAAATCCTACGAAAACTTTCCATGATTTCAGCTCGTAAAGACCTGTGTTCAACACGGTTAACATGGACGTAAAGGACCATCCTTGTGCTGATACATTCTTTACCAATGGATATAACTTTTCACGTCCTGTAAAACTATACGTTACAAAGATTCCATCTCAATTATCTTGCTCCGGTGGTGGTGCAGCCGGTTTTTCCTCTCCTCCATAGTCTTGTTCGCTTGATATTTGAAAATTATACGCAAACAAAACTAGTATGACCCAAGAGATATTCCTCCATGGAATTTGCGTCCCCTTATCCATGGAGGGCTATAAATGGGATCCCTTTTGTTAATGATTTTGTTTTTTTTTTGCAAATTTTGGATCACATTTACGAAAAAGAAAACATGGGAATGAGGAAAAATGGAGCTATCACCTCCAGCTTGATGCCGTTGTGTGACAACGGCATGGAGGGGGTGGTAAGAGAAAAAATGGAGGACAAAGGAAGAAAGTATATTTGAGCTAATAATGGTGGAGAAGATTGTAAAACCTTTTCAACTTTGCTCTCTTCCTCTAATTTTAGCGATTCATGCGGAGGAAACATACAAATTAATGTAATAAACTTCTATGAATGTTAATTCCTTTTATTGGTCATTTTTATCTTTGTCATCTTTCGCTTTAAGAGATTAATTTGATTAATTTTGAAGCTAAATTGAATTAGATTAACTCAATACTTTAAATTTAAAATTTAAATGTTTAAAAACTATATGAAAACTAATCACTCTTTATTAAAGTATATATTTATTGCCGCTAAAAGTCTTTAATGTTTCTAGTGACTCTATTTCAGCAGCTAAAAGTTTTTATTACTGTAGCTACTCTATATCTGTGAATTCTAAGTATATGAATCTATTATGACACCACATTGAATCACTTTTATGCTCAATTCTAAACTCGTGCGCTTAGCTGTATGAACCTCGATATCTCTTCCGTTTAATTCAGATAAATTTGATCTTAATACTGGTAAGAAGTTTTTCTAAGACAAAAAATGAATATTACGCATTGCAATGAACTTCATAATTCGTATTAGAAAGTTAAGAATCATTCGAAAGAGGGGAATGTATAGTTGGGCTTTGTAAATATGAGATCCATCTAGCCCAGTCCTGCCTTCACCCATGACCTTGAAAATGGTTGTTGTTGCATTTTTTACTCTGGCCAACCCCATGAGCAAATCGTCAAGATCAAAAGTCAAAAACGTTATTCATGGGACAAAACAGATCAAACTTATAAAGTTTTGCTCATGGGAGAACGAGGGTGGTTGAAAATGTTCACTTGCCATTTTTTCCTTCATATTCTCTTTGAAAAATGCTTATTATCTTAGAATTTTTAAATTTCATAGGTGAAACTTCATGACATTTATCTGGCACAGCCTTGCTTCACGAGTACACTGGCCATTTTCTCACTTAATAACTATCATAGTATTTCAAATTTCATACATGAAACTCCACGACAATGTCCTTGTGCAATTTAAAACTTCACGACAGTGGTTATTTTTCAATTACAAAAGCTGAAAAATGGTTATTTTTGTTTTTTTCTTGTTCCTACAAACTAATGTTTGGTTTATGCTTTCTGCAGCCTGCATGTAGAGAAACCAAATAGTCATCCAATATAGTTTATGGCACATTATTTATATTACTACTAGTTAAAGAGATGTATTGGTACATCATTCTAAGTGAAATTTTATAATGCCCTACTCATCTAAACCTTCCACATATGCCACGCCGGTAGAACTCAACCATGATCCACCCTGAATCAGCTCAGCCACAGTGAACGGCAATGCCTCAGCAGGATCAGTAATGACATGATAACCGGGCCACTTGACCCTCTTACTGGTGCCAGCGCCAGGTCCATTGTTCATATACTCACCATAATACAATGTCTTCAAGGCAAAATCTCCACTCCATTCCGCCCAACCCGCTGGATCAATGAGACCACCTAGGTATGATTGCATCACTACAGTTCTTGAATATTCTTTCCATGGCCTACCAAGATACGTTTTAAACTCGTTCATGACTGGTTCAAGGTCCGGACTTGCTATTATGTCGCAGAATTGAATTGAAGTCCCCGTGGCCTGATTTGGGTCCGTCCTGCCTTGTGCAGTCACCATGTTTTTCTGGTTTTTATCCGGCTTTCTAGCTACGAGCTGGCATTTCTGGAATACAACGGCTGCATTACCAAATATGAAATCAACAGTACCTACACAGACCGAGATTTACATGTTAGATGATTCAACCTAACTCATTGTAAATTTTTTACTTTAAAAATGCTGAATTCTATAATGAACGCCTAGCAGCTTGGCTTCAACCGCCTCTGAGTACCTGTCACGTATGAGTCTCTATAGAACTGCCTTAGAGAATGTGCATAAAGGGTGTCTTGATAAGCATCGATACGACAACGATTTATGACAGACATATCAGCTCCAACTCGAAGTGCCACTGCTTGGTGTTTCTCTGGTCCTGCTGTGTTCTGTATACAGATGTCCTGCAATATAAATCCTTGACCAACTGCAGCTGCAACAGAGTGAAATGCACTAGCATATGTAACACTTTTCATTATTCAAGAGATGAAGCAACTATAACAATACCACCTAGGAAAACAATCAAACTGCCTAAGTAGTAAAATTATAGGATAGGAGAAAGTGGTGAGCGCAAGATTTTCACTAGAGGGATCAACATCTACCATATATATATATATATATATATATATTGTGTGATTTTTCTATTGCCAAAGAGAGTTTGGAACCCCTTCCATCCCTTTGGCTTCACTACCAGGGGGTCCATATAGATGAACTGGCTATTTGAGTAATCACGGGCCGGACAGAAAGGCAATATAGCCAATAAGATATCAATCAATGCCATTATGTTCATCGATTGTGTAGTTTTCCTTTTTTACATATCAGGTTAAATTAACCTATAGTAATTGGAATTTTTTCATAGCAGTCCTAACACGGTGACCTTAAACTAGAGTAATAACTTGTTATAATCGATTAAATTGCTGTATTAGTTTAAAGAATTTCCACGATATGTAGTATGTGGAGCTAATTTGACCAAGAAGAAAAAGGAGTAAGAAGTCCGATAATACACATTAGGTGATGCCTTCCAACTGTTCGAACCTCAGTGGACTGAGTTATGTGATACTTATGCTAGTCGGAGGTAACACGTATCTCCTCGAATTAGTTGAGGTGCACCCAAGATAATCCGAACACCACGAATAAAAGAACTTGTCTGATAAATTGAAGACTTACCAAGAGTGGCAGAACGGAAGGTAGTTGATCCATCCACAACATTGAGGCTCCCAGTGATGATGGTAGAATTCATGCCATCACCAACAATCATCAAGTTCATTTTCTTCTTACTCAGCTCAACATTCTCTTTATAAATTCCCTTCTTTACATAAATCACGTAACGTTTCTTACTCTTATCTGGTGCTGCAGCAACTGCTTCAGCAAGTGTTTGATAATCTCCTGATCCATCTTGTGCCACCACCGCATTTGCTTTAATGTCCTTACCAGAACTCCCCAACAGCTTCCTGTCTCTAAAACTGATCCAAGATGGCATTTTCCCTAAAAGCGGCCTAAAGGCTTCCTCATCTTGAGTTGTTACAGATGCGAGCATAGCCAATGCAGCCTTAGCTGTTGGGATCAGCTCATCAAGATCTGTTCCATTTTCAGTAGTTTTAATAACAGAATCAAGCTCATCTAAGCACGTAACGTGGTTAGTGAGCACACCACTTAGCCAGATTTCCTCATTGGCATGTGCCAAACGGCTACTTCTTCTTCTTCTGTTACCAAGTGCTGCAATCGAATCAGACGCTAAATCAATTGACAGATCAAGAAGCTCAAGACAGTCAGCTAAAGCTCCTTGTTGATGAATATCATTGATTTGATTCTTGATCTTGTCAACCACTGGAATTACACTCTTCATTTGGTGCACATGTTTCACTAGAAATTTCTGCAGAACAGTTAGTCCATCTGAATCTGAGGAGACAATTCCACTGGACACTAAATCTAAGACATAACTGAGGCAGAGATGGGAATCTTGTGCAGCCTCACATACATTAGAATGCTTAGCATCAAATTGATATGGAGCTACAAGAAACACAACTAAGAAAAGAGCCACAAAGAAGGTAATAAAAAAAGTGAGGATCTGGCAGCTGATTATGGGATTCTCTTTGTGTCTCTCTGATAACAAAGGCTGGTGAGGAGTAGCCATATTTAGAAGTTTGCAACTCTGTGATCTACTGGATGTTCTGAAACACTTCGCTTATTGTGTAACTCAATTTATATAGTTATTTTTAGGTGGTTGAACTATCTAAATATTGCGCTTTTGATAATACTTGCAAAAGCTTTTTCAAAACATTGAGTCAGAAATATCTGTGGCAGCAAAGCCGTGGAGGATACATACTATAGGATAGAAGTATAATATGTAGGGATTGTATCCTTGTTAATAGATAGAAATATTATGTTTTTATAGTCATGCTAGAAATGTATTGATACACTTGTAATGCCTGATTCTTCGAGTTTTGATGAGGTGTGTTGTGTCGGTTTGATTATTTGTAGTATTATTCGGTGGTATGCTTGTTTTTTATACTTTTTGTTATTTTATATACTACCAGTTGATTTTATATTATGCCTTTTTCTGGATTATTTTTGTTTTTGCGTTGGGACCTATCGGCATCAGGAGTAGTGGTACAGATTGCGTACACTCTATTCGCCCCATACCCACTTTGTGAGAATATAATGAAAACTTGG
>JBDJHY010000102.1:19762743-19775737 GCA_039654485.1 Withania somnifera | reverse complement strand
AGACTCTGTATAGAGAAGGCCAGAGAAACTAATGATGAAGAGGAGTCATTGGAGCAGTTTTCAAAGGCTTATCAATTTCTTAAATCAATGAAGGAGAAGGGTTTCCAACTAGAAGAGCAGAGCTATTAGTTCTGAACATTCCAGTGCTTTTTCTTTTCTTCCTCTTTGTGCTCACTTTTTGTCGTCCTCTTTTTGGGTGCAGCACTTGTTACGCAATCAACATTTTGCAGACTACGTAGGCATACAACTTTTAGTGGAGAACTTTTATGTGCCCTGTGAGAGCTCTGTATTAGTCCTGCGTTAAAGTTAACCTGAGTTTAACCAATAAGTTGGTAAGTGGATCAAGAGAAAAGACACACTTCTTTTAACATGTGTCTTCCGAGTTCTTAGAAACAACGAGTTCCCTTTAGAATCATTTGTTAATTTGGAGATCAGGTACAGGATAGTTTCATATTTTTGTAATTGATGATGGTACACGCGTTTATGCCGTCAAATTCCTACTTTATCTTTTCGATGGTTTAGTAGGCCTTACATGTACTTCCATTTTGTCACTAGCCGTCTTCCTGTACTAACATTTCAGACCATCTGGTTCAGTCTAGTTTTAAGCAGAATGAGCAAAATCCCGTTTGGAGCAATGCAGAAGGATTCAATTGTAAACTGAATTCTTAGCCTCTAATAAAAGCAATTATTTGCGTTGCATACTTGGGTTTTTTTTTCTTAATATGCTTTACATGTTCTGAGGCATATCAAAAGCTTCTCTACCTGTATTAAGGGAAAGTCCGTACACATAATCCCTACTTAGACCCCACTTGTGGGCTGAGTTGCTTGGTTCACTTAGTTTGTATTGGTATTGAGAATGCCCATGCCACTAATTATTCTTCTGCATTAGCTAAAATAAAAGGTAATCTTTCATACTCGGGAGAAGAGATTGGAAAAATAATAAACTCGATTCGATTAATTTGATTGGTAATGAGAATGCCCATGCTACTAATTCTTCATCTGCTGTTGCTAAATTAAAAGGTTGTTTGATAACTGGCCAGAAAAGAGATTACAAAACTGATAAATTGAATGATGTCACAAATTCCACTCCTAAATAGATCATAGTTTGATTGTACTTTGTTGAAGTTGCTTCAGTGAATGAAAATGTTGAATAGAATATATTAAGACTCTCGCTACGTGAGAAATTCCAAGAAAGACAGAGACGCTTAAAATCCACTCAATATGCAGCTAGAACCTTAAAAAAGAACAGGATCACAATGCTCAATATTATAAGTAACCTGTTCTCAAAAAGAATAGCTTGCCTACAACGTGCCTTAGCTTGTTCAAGTCTTTCACTCAATGTGTCTTCCTTAAAAGCAGCATTCACCATAGCCAAATCCATTTCCATCAACTTCAAAACTCAATACAATTCAGTCACCATTCTCTCATCTACTTTCCCATCTTCCTTTAACACTTCTGTTTCTTCTCTAACTCTTTCTGCAACTATTTCTCCCACTTTAACCAATAATGTTGTCGACCCAAAATCTCTTTCCATTAACTCAACCAACTTCTCCAAGAAATCCATTAACATATAACCAACTGGCTTCTCTAATGGTATTGTCTTTGTTCTCTTCTACCCTATTTCGAAATTTGGTGGTTCTTGTTTTGTTAGTCCTGTTGTTGTTGATTTTCTGTCACGTATTATCTCCGATTTCCGACGTTTTTCTAGTGGGAATTTTTCTGGAGGGGTGGTTGTTGTTTCTGAGTTTGGTGAAGGGGTGAGGAACAATTCTTGGTCTGAAGAAGATTCAGGTAATGGATTGGAAGTGGAAGTGCATTTGATAGTGAAATGTTTAATGGAAGAAAGTGGATATGGTGGAGTTGAAGGATATTTGAAGATGAAGAAGCCATTGTTTAAAGTTTCCAATGACAAAGTTAATATTAAATTTTGTCAATACTATTTGATGAAAGTGAATTTCTTCATGTGGCTAAATATCTTGTCAAGGCTGTTGCTTTTGATGATAGGAAAAATCTATGGATTCTTCTTCAAACTTCTCTCTTCCTTCTAAATTACTTGTCAGACTTTTTTTCCTAAATAAATTATAATTATAATTTTTTAATTTATAATGATACGAGGAGAATTTGTAAATTAGGCTACCTTTTCTTCGATTTCTTTCAATCAAATTTATTTTAAAAATTAACTAAATAAACTTTTGAAAAATAAAGTACGAAAACTATTGTGAAATCAAGAAGGTACTATGTTATACTCTCTCCGTTCATTTTGGAAAGTGACGTTTAAAACATTAGATCAAATGGTGTTGCATAACATCACTTCCATTAACGTGCATATGCTATTACCGATGTTTCTATTATCGTTAAATTTTAAATTTAAAATATAAAAAAATTTAATACAAAATATTTTAAAATAAACCAATTACGAAAGGTTCCATCAAACAATTTACAAGAAAATTATGAGTAAAATACTATTTTTATATAGAATTTAGAGGAAAAAGTTAAGAAAAAAGAGAGAAAGTGAGAAGGGTATATATTGTTTTACCTCGAATACCGACCCGGAAAAACATGTCCAGTTTTTCTGTTGTCTCTAACCTGCGACAGAGTTATTAGTGACAGCAACAATGGCGGCTAAAGTACCTGTAGGATGTGAACCAGTAGTTGGATCATTAACGGCGTCAAAGAAAAAGGAGTATAGAGTAACTAATAGACTTCAAGAAGGCAAACGGCCGTTATATGCCGTTGTTTTTAACTTCATTGATTCTCGTTACTTCAATGTTTTTGCTACTGTTGGTGGAAATCGAGTAAGTTTTTGATTTGGGGTTTGTCAAAATGCTAACATTTTTGTTATGCTGAACCGATTTTGTGAAATGAAAACCTTTGCTGAACCGACCCAGTTGTTTGAGTTTGAGGGGTTGCTTTTGTTCTTGTTGTTGTGCTTTTTCTTGTTCTTGTGATTGTTGGGTCCATGCTTTAGTGTGCAAGTTCAAAATTTCTTTCTTTTAGGATGAGTTGTTGGGTTTCATGCTTTAGTGTGCAAGTTCTAAATTTTCATCCTTTTAGGATGTGTCTCATGTTCTGAAAAGAAATGGGTTAACGGGTACTGGTATTCCAGACCCAGTTCTTTGAGGTTGAAAGGTTGCTCTTCTGATTGCTGGGAACAAGTATTAGTATGGAAGTTCAAAAGTTTCGTTCTTTTAGAAAATTTCTTGAGGCTGAAGGGTGGTTGTTGGATTCATCTATTAGTAGAGAAGTTCAAAATGTTCCTTCATTTGTCTTGAATTTTGAAATGAAACAGGTTAACGGTGATGGGTACGAGTGTATCCGATCCAGTTGTGTGACGTTGAAGGTTTGCTCTTGTTGTTGTGGTAGTTGGCTTCATGTATTAGTATCAAAGTTCAAAATTTTCGTTCTTTAGGATTTGTCTCGAGTGAAATGGGTTAACGGCTATAACAGACCTAGTTGTTTGAGGTTGAAGGGTTGCTCTTCTTGTTGCTGTGCTTGTTGGGTTCATTTATTAGTATAAAAGTTCAAAAGTTTTCTTATTTTAGGATCAAGGTACCTATGTTGCACTTCTGTACCGTTTTCGTAGTGCAGATACCGGTAGGGGTTATTTGAGACGCCGAGATTGTGCGGAGTAGATACAGCTGGTTGCGGAATTACGGTGAGCTTTGCCGTTCGAGTTGACCGTGGTTTCCATGATTTTCAGGCCTGCTTTATTTTTGTTTATAGCGGGCCCTGCGTAGTTTCACTTTTATAGGAGTTGCTTTGTATTTATTGTCTTTTGGATACTCTGTTTAGTAGTTCCATATGCCATTGACACCAAGTTTTGGATTTGGGTTGTATACGTTTATGCTTTTCTTTTATGTTGGATAATTCCAGTGTATATAACCCATTGCGCGTAGCTCCGGGCTGTAGGGTTAGGCTTGTCTACTGGAGTGTTGTAGACGCCATCATGAATAAAACGGGTTAATGGATACGGTTATAACTGATCCAGTTGTTTGAGGTTTAAGAGTTGCTCTTCTTGTTGTTGTTGTTGTTGTTGTTGTGGTTATTGGATCATATATTAGTATTGAAGTTAAAAAAATTTCATTCTTTTAGAATTTTTCTTGAGATCTGAAATGAAATGGGTTGATTGGGTACGGGTTGGTTGTTTGAGGTTGAATGGTTGCTCTTGTTGTTGTTGTTCTTGTGATTGTTGGGTTCATATATTAGTATGGGATGTCAAAGTTTTCCTTCTTTTTAAGATCTGTCTTGTGTTCTAAAATGAAACGGGTTAATTGGTACGGGTATAATTAACCCAGTTGTTTGAGGTTGAAGAGTTGCTCTTGTGCTTGTTGGGTCTGTGGATTAGTATGGAAGTTCAAAATTTTCATTCTTTTAGGATTTGACTTGAGTTCTGGAATGAAGCAGGTCAACAGGTATGAGTATAGCCGACCAGTTGTTTGAGGTTGGAGGGCTGCTCTTGTTGTTGTTGTTGTTCTTGTGCTTGTTGGACTCATGTTAAAGTATGGAAGTTCAAAAGTTTCATTCATTTGTCTTGACTTCTGGAATGAAACGGGTTGATGGGTACGGGTATAACCGACGCAGTTGTTTGAGGTTGAAGGGATGCTCTTCTTGTTGTTGTTCTTGTGTTTGTGGGCTTCATGAATTAGTATGGAATTTTAAAATGTTTAATTCTTTTAGGATTTGTCTCCGTTTCCACTCCACAAGTGTTACTGATAAATAGTAATCTAGACATATGATTAATTAATCGGTGTATATTAATTAGCCTCATTTTACCCAAAAATTTATTGCTGAATGATTCTTTTTATCAAAATTATAAATTTATTAGATTGCCTTGCAAAATCTGTTACTAAAACAAGCATAGAATCTAAATACTAAAAATTTGGGGGGAAAGGGGAAAAGAGAAAAAGTCTTAGGGGTATATAAGGGTAAAAGGAGTGATAGAAATGCCGTCTTTCCAAGTTTTCTCTCCTCCCTAACCTTTGCAGTAAGCAGAGAGCAATGGCCAAAAAAATACCTAAAGGATGTGAGCCAGTAGTGATACTTACCGGGTGTGAGCCAATGGTTGGATCATTAACTCCATCAAATAAAAAAAAGTTCAAAATGGCTAATAAACTCAAAGGTGGCAAATGCTCGTTATACGCTGTTGTCTTCAACTTCATCGACTCACGCTACTTTAATGTCTTTGCTGCCGTAGGTGGAAATCGAGTATTTAATCTCCTCCTTTTTCTTTTAGGGGATTGTTAAAAGTTCCACCAATTTTTGGTTTGGTTAGAGATTTGTACGTTACCTTTGAAAGTACCTCTAGTCAAATTATTGAGTTCTGGAATGAAACAGGTTAATGATTACCAATTTAGTCGACCTAGTAGTTTGTGGTTTAACCGTTGCTGTTTGTTGTTGTTCTTGTGCTTGTTGGCTTCATGAATTAGTATGAAAGTTTACAATTTTCATTTTAGGATGTGCCTTGTGTTCTGCTTTTCTCAATTAGGCCTGAGACGTACAGACAATGAAAGGTTAAAATTAGGTTAAAAGTTATCATTTCTTTTAGAATGTTTCTGGAATTCTGCTTTTTCAATCAGGCCTGAGAAGTACAGACAATGAAAGGTTAAAATATTCATTCTTTGTTTCGAGTTTTGCTTTTCAATTAGGCCTGAAAAGTACAGACAATGAAAGTTCAAAATTTTCATTTTTTTAGGATTTGTCTCGAGTTTTGCTTTACAATTAGGGCTGAGAAGTACAGAACTCATGAGTCTGTTATTTAGGTAGAAAGCATTAATTTTTCTTTTCCATCTCGGTCTGTCTATTTGTTTTGACTCCTTAAGTACAGAACTCATGAGTCTGATTATGAGCTTGTATTACTCATAAACTTGTTAAATGTGATAGAGAAAAGATGTACTAAATAGGTAGAAAGCATCAATCATTTTCTTTTTTCCATCTTTGTCTCTATTTCTTTTAATGCCACAAGTTAATGTTAGCTGATCTGCTGCTTGTTTCAGGTGATATGTGCCAAAATTGGACTTGCAAATTGCTTTTATGTTGATAGTTCAAGGACCCCTTTTTCCTACAATTTGTTCTTATGCTTATATTGGTAGATCCATTGATGCATAAACTAGAATGTCTTTATGTAGTTACGATGGGTGATATGATGTTATAGTTGACAGCTTTATATGTTTCTCCACACTTATGGAGTGCCACATGTTCGACAGATTGATAATAATTCCTGTAATGGTTTACCTTACTATTATAAACTGTCCACGTCAAAGATAATGATTTTCGGAATTGGGTATGACTGTAATCTTGTATTATCTCTTAACAGTGTGGAGTATGGTTCATTTCAAAATTGAGAGTTATGGACGACGCAAAAATAAATTTAGAATTTGGAGAGGTCATATGCTCTAGTAAATGAGGTGTCTTTTCTTGGTCTATATAAATCATCTGAGAGTTGTTTCAAAAGTATGAAACTGAAAGAAAAGATAACAGAAAAATCAGAGTGCTAGCCTCAGGATATGTTTCCACTATGCCAATTGCCGATACTCCTGACTAGCATCTTTATTTTCTGGCTGTTTGTCAGGTCACTGTATATCAGTGTCTTGACGGTGGTGTTATTGCTGTGCTGCAGTCTTATATTGATGAAGATGTAAGAAGTTGCAAGTACTTAGTTGTTGCATTTGTTCCTTACATATGTTATCTCGTATACTAAAAAAGCTTCTGCTTTTTCCATGTGCTGTGTAAATCAGAAAGATGAATCCTTTTACACTGTAAGTTGGGCGTGCAATGTTGATGGGAGTCCATTCTTAGTGGCTGGCGGAATAAATGGAATTCTCCGTGTTATTGATGCTGGCAAAGAGAAGATACACCAGGTCTTGACATGAAACCTTTGATCTACACTTTACTTGGTTAAACAAAAGTAGTTGTTCATTTAGAAAATGAATATCTGCAAATGAGTTTGTTACATCCATCGAATTGATCTTTATCCGAGCACGAAAATATTTCCTTTTTTCCATGGTCAGATCCGTCTTATTCATCATTATATGAACATGTTAAGTTTTACTTCATGATTTGTTCCATGTTAAGTTGTATTAACAATACAAAGTTGAAAGATAAAGGTTCTCTTGAACACTGAAACTAGTTACATGTTAACTTAATATCTATGTCTATTCATCTTTTTTAATCTACTTGTCTATGATCGAACAGAGCTTTGTGGGGCATGGAGACTCAATAAATGAAATTAGGACTCAACCCTTGAAACCATCTCTTGTATTATCTGCCAGCAAAGTATGTACCTTCTGTGTCCTTCAATTTCTTTCTTAACCTTCCTCCACAATTAAAATTGTGTTTGATCCTCTTTATTGGGGATAAAGAAATATTTGCACAGTTGCAAGATGTATGTGGAGTATCAATAAATCTTGCAACTGTTTGACATGGCATATTCTAATTATCACGAGTGTTCTAGGATGAATCTGTTCGCTTGTGGAACGCTCATACTGGAATATGCATTTTGGTATTTGCTGGTGCTGGGGGTCATCGGAATGAAGTACTCAGTGTGGTAAGTTAGTCTATTAACTGCAGTCCCAATCCAAGGATAGTATTGGTGGCAAAGTAATGTCTTTCACATCTACTGTCAATACTACTGTGAACTAGGATTTGAGCACATCATCTGGTTTGTGATTGTTGTAGGACTTCCATCCTTCTGATATATATCGGATTGCTAGCTGTGGAATGGATAACACTGTTAAGATCTGGTCAATGAAAGGTAAGATCTGTAACCCTTTTCAGTTTGGCATACATTGTTGAGATGACATACGATATGCAAATAAGGAGCATCACAGATTAAAACTTTGAAAAAGAGAAAAAGGAAAGGTGATCTTTAGAGGAGCAAGTTGTGATTGGTTATGTCCTCAAGGCTTCTCCAGAACATTTAGGATGATGATGTTGTGCTTTTGTAATGCCTGTACTTTTTCAGATTTGTGATTCGTCACCTATATACTCTGAACCTGACACGACTACCTGGATGTGTTGAACTAATGAATTGCATGCAATCTTCATCCTGGAATGCATTAATTCATTAGCAGATATTTCTACAAGGATATCTTTCTCTTCAGTTACAAATGCAATAATAATGTCGACAATTTCAACTATCTGATTGTAGGTATAAATGCACCAACTACCTAGAAGGAATTTGAGGCAGCATGCAGTTATCCTAGTCATTTACAAATTCTGGTGTTTCAATGCTTTTTATCTAGACTAGTTTACTTCCCAGTTGTCTCATACCAGCATATACCATACTGTTGTTCCTGGAAGGAGTATATAAAGTTGGTCGTGGATCAGATTAGTATTGTGTCATCCATTCCATTGGTGCTCTGTGGTTGCACAAGTTTGAAAAAAATAAAAGTAAGTAACACTATGAGCTGACATTTCTTTTCTGATGAACTGCTTGTGGTGCAGAATTCTGGACATATGTGGAGAAATCGTTTACTTGGACGGATCTTCCTTCCAAGTTCCCCACAAAATATGTACAGTTTCCAGTGAGTATTTTCTTGTTAATTCTCTCCTTCCCTGCCTTTTCTCGTCTTAAAGTTTGATTGGAGATTTTTTTTTCTTGCTGTAACCTCCTTTTTTCCTTTCAGATGTTCATAGCTTCTGTGCATACCAACTACGTTGACTGTAACAGATGGCTTGGTGATTTTATCTTGTCCAAGGTGAATGGACTGACCTGCTTACTACCTGAGCCCTTCTTTTTCCCCGACTGTTCTTCTATAAGAACTTATTAGGAAAAAAACGGTTCTGCTATATGAATTCTTAGTTTGCTTTAGCTTCCTTTTGCGGGAGATATTTGTTATTCTGATCTCATCGAGGGGAAATGAAAATAAATCTGGAAACCACTGTAAAACACAGAATGGCTTTCTTTCTTAACCACAGAGTTGTCTACCTCAAGTTGCACAATACATATTAATGGTTTGAGGATATTTTCTTGTCTTTTAGATGGTCTTCTCATATTTTACCTGTACTGATCCCTAAATTTTTTTGGCAATACTCAAGAGTGTTGACAATGAGATTCTATTATGGGAACCAAAGATGAAAGAACAATCTCCTGGAGAGGTTAGTCTAGTCATGTTTGGGACTGTCTTTTTGATAAATAGGAAAATTTCCTAATGTGTATTGCTCTACATTTAGGGCACCGTTGACATCCTCCAAAAGTATCCTGTCCCGGAGTGTGATATATGGTTCATCAAGTTTTCATGTGATTTCCACTACAAAACTGCAGCTATAGGTAATTCAAGTGTTAATCAAAATCTTGTATTTGCTTAATGAGTTTTTTCTACATTTTTTTCTTTCACTGGATAATGCTCAAATTTGGAATTATATGCTTGTGCGATATGAATTAATTTCAAGATTATCTAACATTAGCGCAAATTAAAATATGAACGAGATGTTTTTATGTCTATTCCTGGCATGTTTCGACCCAAGTTGCACTGGAATTCACCCCTTAATCTTACATCCGACAGGAAATCGTGAAGGCAAGATCTTTGTCTGGGAACTACAAACAAGCCCGCCAACATTGATTGCAAGGTTGATCTCGTTCCATCCTGCATTCCCTAATTTCTGATCCTCCCCATTAATGCTTTGGATTTCACGTTTTTGTGCTTAACTTTTGCAGGCTATCTCATGTTCAGTCCAAATTGCCAATTAGACAGACTGCCGTGTCTTTCGATGGAAGGTTAAGATCCAAAATTACTTTTTAAACTGCTTCTTGTGTATGTTTTTGTAATCTTTGCATTAACCAACCATGTCTTTATTCTTCAGCACCATACTCAGCTGCTGCGAAGATGGGACTATATGGCGCTGGGATGTGGTAGCAACAACTTGAGTTCGAATGTAATATTATTGAAGGATCCGAAGTGCATCTAAACATGCAAGCTGAAGTTTTTTTCTTGCCTTTCTTGTGAACTATCTTGATGTGCCAGTGCATTAAACTTATACTATTAGTGCTGGATATTACAGGAGAATATGGAGGTCAATGATCAGGGAAGAAGGTTAAATGTTTAGTGTTATCAGTATTATTATTGTAACTCCCCAATTGTCTTATTCTTCGGCTCTCATTATTACCTTTTCTTTGCTTGGGTTATTATTTGTTGTTGTTAATGCTGTTTTCTCCATTGTTTTCATCATGGCTTCCTTACTACTGTGGGATTACAATGATAACAATTGTTTCTGATAAACCTTCCTCTCAAGGAAAATTATATCAGAGCAGATACTAAAAGAACATTCTTTAAAAACAAAAACAAAAACAAAAAAAGGAACAGTAACTACAACAAATGTGATAAGCAAAGTACAAGAGATAATAGTAACAGATATCTGAGAACAAGAAACAAGGAAAGATAAGCAAAACAAGGATCTTCATTCCCCGTTGATTTTGCCAAGCCCGTTCCCATGGATAGTAGAGAAGGGCAGTGGAAATCTCGTTAATCCATTAATTAAATGACGAGGTGTTTGGCTACCTCAAGAGAGTCATATTTACTAGGTGAATGCAGATGTTGTGCCAAAAATCAACAATGCTCAGAGGGGCCAACATAATGATCTTCCAGTATGATGGCCAAAATACAATATCAAGAAACCCAAACATAAGTGGGTGATAAAATCCGACCGTACATCCAATACAAAATTTGCCCTGCAACAGAGATTACTTTCTTCTACATTTTCTCGCTGTTCTACACGCTCAACATATTTCGGGTAGTACATATGTACAAAAAGAATGGCCAACCTATATGATTCTTTAACTATAGTTACTGGGAGAAGTACAAAAGAATTAAATTTGAGTCCGCAATTGCATCAATAATTTATGCATATTCTCCAGTTTCTGACTCAGCTCCTTAACATCATCGAGGGAAGATGTAGAACTACCTAATTCAACACTCAAAGCAGCACATTTGGTCTGTGATTCCCTGATTATCTCTTCAAGAGAAGCGACTGTTGACTCGAGAAATGAGTTTCTGCTTCCACCAATGATATCTGACGATGGACTTGGTCTAACAATACTGCTGCGACTATCCATTTTTCCAGGGGTAAATATTCTATCAAAGCTTTCACTTCCTGCAAGTATTCGTGAGTACATGTCACTAAATCATCAACCAGAAAATAATGCATCAGCACAATATATTGGTCAAGAGTGGAAAAGGCCAAGAGATAGCACCATCTACTAAATGTCTAATATGCAATATCCCACAAATATGGCCTTGCTCTTTGTTGAAGGGAATATTGTGGAGAAGAGCTCGGCTTACTTAGGGCAGAGACTTCTATTTGGGTAATTAGAAGTGCTACTGATTCAGTAAGCTTATTTAGGTATACAATCTTGAAACTACAGAATGAAGATATATTGTGAACTGAAGTTTAAAATGAGATAAAATAGGAGTTCGCTCAACTATAATAGGAGGAGCAGGTGCAAAAGTAGTTCTGCCCGAAATAAACCACAAGCCTCTGTTATGGGCACAAAGAGAACCAAGACATAGAGAAGAATACAGAAGAGGGAGGAAATTACCTAAATTGCTTAGCTGACTGATTGCTCCCGGGCCAATTTTAGTTTCTAACTTAAGTACCTGCAGAATGCCAGCAGCAATCCGACCCATGGATTCAACTTCAGACTTGCACAAGAAGGCAAGGTACTGGAGCTCGGCCTTAGTCACCACTGCCTCAATCTGCCACATACAACAGACTTATTTATTACACAGAGCAGGGAGATGGAAATCAAGGGACAAACTTGTAAAATCATTGTACCGGCTGTTTGACAGAGAATTTCAAATTTTCGACAATCCATTTTCCCGTTCCATCATCTATATCGTCTTCGCAATTCACTATGTCTACTTCGATGTTCATACCACCAAATCTATCAGCAGTCTCTTTAAGAGGTCCTTCGGGACTCTCTTGCCGGATACTATGTGGAGAACGTGGTTTTAAGATCTGCAGACCTTCCACACCGACCTGCAGCAGCTCCTAGTTTGGTTACTTGTCTTAAAAGCTCCATGAAGAGAAAAATGGTTGCAAGAGATCAGAAATGACAACAACTACTACCCCTCAATCTCAATCAAGTTGGGGTCGACAATATGAATCCTGACTGACCATGTTGTTCCAATTAAACACATCTCAGGCCAATAAAATACAAGAGAACAAAAACAATTAGGTATTTGCATAAAGTTTAAGGTTAGTGCATAGTAATCTGTTCATGCGTTCAGCTCAAGAGACCAGGCCCAAAACTGACAAAAGTAACCCAGATACAGAAAAAACCTAAGATGTATTTGAAACCTCTGAAGCTGTAAAAATAGGTGGAAAAACTACATGTTTCTTGTCTAAACATTGCTTTAAAGTTACTGTTGAAAATCTCAAATATGCAATACTCTCTTGTCTACCCTGCAAGATGTAAAGTACTTTCTAAAATGAGTCAAGCTTATCTATTCCAACCAAGGCAAATAATCGCATAATAAGGATAAAGTGCTTACAGTAATCAACTCAAGGGGGTATCTTTTTTTGCCAAGCAACTTTCCATTGCCATTTGCTACATGCTTAGAGCTGCTTGCTTTGACATAAATGTTCTGAAAAGTTGAATGCCAACACCGCTCTTCTCTGACAGAATCTTCGTGATCACAGAACCACCATCTTTCTGCTTCTTCTTGTGCACCTTCCAGAGCAAATAACCAATCTTTGAATTCTATCAATATGTCCACATCATCAGGTGTTTCCAACTGCAATCTACCAGTGTTTTTTCCATCTAGAAAGAAGGAAAAACAGAAAGAAATGAGAAGACCATGGATCAAGAAGATCAGAAGCAAAGTTAATCACTGAAATCATAAATGGCAAAGAAAATGAATAATCCCTCCATCCCAAAATGCTTGTGCCTAATTTCCTTTTTAAGTTGTTCCAGAAGCCCACTTTCCTTAGAAGTGAAAGTTTTAGCACGTTTAAAATAAGACAGCTTTGTGTACCATCTATACTCTTCTTTTTATAT
>JBDJHY010000102.1:19750275-19761617 GCA_039654485.1 Withania somnifera | reverse complement strand
GAAGAGGAAGTTAGTTTTTTTTTTTTTTTTTTTTTTTGTGCGGGGGGGAAGGTTAGATAAACAATAATTATTGAGAATTTGGCTTACACCTACTTAGCTTATTAATATTTGAGGTTATCAAACACGTACATAATTTAAAAAGTACTGATTTATCTCAGAAAGGCATGTGTTGTGCCAAAAATTAATGATGCTCAATCTTAACCAATATAATGATTTAGCATTAACTGATTGGAAAAATACAATACAGTATCAAGAAACCCCTTAAATGCAGAGGTTGTGCCAAAAATCAACGATGCTCAATTTGACCAACATAATGATCTTCCACTATGATGGCAAAATACAATACAGTATCAAGAAACCCAAACATAAGTGGGTAACGAAATACATCCAATACAAAATTTTCTATGCAACTGAGGTTTCTTTATTCTACAAGCTCAACATACTTTGGGTAGTACATATGTACAAAAAGAATGGACGTCCTGTATGATTCTTTAACTATAGTAACACAACATACTACAAAAAGGACTTTGGGAGAGGACAAATGAATTAAACTTGAGTTCGCAATCGCATCAACAATTTCTGCATATTTTCCAGTTTCTGACTCAGCTCTTTAACATCATCGAGGGAAGGTGTAGAACTACCTAGTTCAATACTCAAAGCAGCACATTTGGTCTGTGATTCCTTGATCATCTCTTCAAGAGAAGCTACTGTTGAGTCAAGAGATGAGTTTCGGCTTCCACCAGTTAAATTTGACGGTGGACTTGGTTCAACACTACTGCTGCTACTATCCAGTTTTTGAGGGATAAATATTCTATCAAAGCTTTCACTTCCTGCAAGTATTCATGAGTCCAAGTCACCAAATCATCAACCAGAAAATAATACATTAGCACAATGTATTGGTCCAGAGTGGAAAAGCCAAGAGATAGCATCATCTACTAAACGTCTTAACATATAATATTCTACAAATACGGCCTTGCTCTTTCTTGAAGGGAATATTTTGGAGAGCTCAGCTACCTTAGGGCAGAGATTGCTATTTTAGTAATTAGAAGTGCTAATGATTCAGTAAGCTTATCTAGGTATACAATCTCGAGACTATAGAATGAAGAAATACATTACAAAAATGAAGTTCCAAATAAGATTAAAAAATCACCTAAATTACTTAGTTGACTGATCGCTCCTGGGCCAATAGAACTTTCTAACTTGAGTACCCGCAGAATTCCGGCAGCAATCCGACCCATGGAGTCAACCTCAGACGTGCACAAGCAAGCAAGGTACTGGAGCTCAGTCTTAGTCACTACTGCCTCAATCTGCCAAATACAACAAGCTTATTTATTACACAGAGCGGGGAGATAGAAATCATTGGACAAACTTGCAAAAGCTTTGTACCGGCTGTTTGACAGAGAATTTCAAATTTTCGATAATCCACTTTCCAGTTCCTTCATCAATATCGTCTTCGCAATTCACTATGTCTACTTCGATGTTCATACCACCAAATCTCTCAGCAGTCTCTTTAAGAGGTCCTTCGGGACTATCTTGTCGGATACTATGTGGAGAACGTGGTTTTAAGATCAGCAGACCTTCCATACCAACCTGCAGCAGCTCCTAGTTTGGTTACTTGTCTTAAAAAGCTCCATGAAGAGAAAAACGGTTGCAAGTAAGAGATCAGAAATGACAACAACTACTACCCCTCAATCCCAATCAAGTTGGGATCGACTATGTGAACCTGCCAGAACATGTTGCTCCATTTAAACAACATCCCAGGTCAGTATTAAACCACAGAACAAAAACCATTAGCTTTCTGCATAAAGACTAAGGTTAGTGCATAGAAATCTGTTGATGTGTTCAGCTCAAGAGACAGGCCTAAAACTGACAAAAGTAACCCAGATAGAGAAAAAGTAAACCCAGATATAGAAAAACCCAAAGAAGTACTTGCATCCTCTGAAGCTATAAAGATAGGTGGAAAAACTACAAATTCTTGTCTAAAAATTGTTTTAAAGTTACTGTCGAAAATCTCAATATGCAATACTTTCTTGTAAACCCTGTAAGATATAAGGTATTTTCTAACACGAGTCAAGTTTATCAATTTCGACCAAGGAAGATAGCACAATAAGAATAAAGTGCTTACAGTAATCAACTCAAGGGGGTATCTTTTTTTTCCAGACAATTTTCTGCTGCCATTTGGTACACGCTTGGAGCTGCTTGCTTTAACGCAAATGTTCTGGAAAGTTGTGTGCCAACATCGCTCTTCTCTGACAGAATCTTCATGATCACAGAACCACCACCTTTCTGCTTCTTCTTGTGCACCTTCTAGAGCAAATAACAAATCTTTGAATTCTATCAATATGTCCACGTCATCAGGTGTTTCCAACTGTAACCTACCAGTGTCCTTTCCATCTAGAAAGAAGGAAAAGAAGAAAGAAATGAGAAGCCCATCGATCAAGAAGATCACAAGCAAAGTTAACCATAGATCAAAGAAAATGAATAATCCTTACATCCCGAAATGATTGTGCCTAATTTCCTTTTAAGTTTCAAAATGCAGCCCACTTTCCTTAAAAGGAAAGTTTTAACATGTTCAAAATAAGACAGCTTTGTGGACCATCTATACTCTTTTTTTAATATCATTTTACACCTAATTATTCTTTAAGCAAAAAAAAAAAGACATACTATGGCTCCAAATGTTTCCTCACAAGTATTAAACGGCTCATATATTCAACTCTTCTCTTAGCTAAAGTGCTAATGAAAAAGTGCACAACCAAATAAGAATGGCAGAAGTATATAACATCATCATAAGTCGAAGAGTCTTACCATCTTTATGTTCATCAAGGGTAAGAGGTGTTGCTTTCAATAGTTTAGACAAAGGTCCAGAAGACAGATGCCCCAATCCTTTAGTAAGCCCTTCCCCGGGACCACCATCTGGCCCAAGAATTCCAAACCTGTGAAGTAAGGCTTCTGTGTAATTCATTCCTCCCCCAAGGCGGACACCAGCAATACAAGCTGAAACATTTAGACTGTGACACTCCATGTCCTGTGTTTTATACGGGATCACCTGTACCATTTTTATGTCCAAGAAGGGAACTGAAAAAACATTGCCATTTGATTGATAGGTCTTCCTGTTTTGCACCCAAAAGACAGATCTGAGTTGACGTCCATTTTCCAACTGGCCGTTTTGGTTTGAAGTCAATGCCAAGCCGTTCTCACGTGGCAAGCTACTCAGAGTGTCTGCACAATCAACTTCAACACCTTCCCAGAGCAAACTTGAAGAAATGGCCATTGCACCCCCCAAGGTTCTATGAGTAATTTTTACGGACAGCCCTTTGCCTATAAATTGAACCAATGGCATTCCTGAAATGTCAGCGGCAGAAGATTCCAAAAATCTTAGGTGCAGATCATTCACTGCTAAACATACAGCAGTATCACCAGGAACCTTTTCACTTAATGATTGACCTGAAGATTTGTGACTTACTTCCTCCTGTGAATTGAACCTCCCAGCTACTGCTATCTTCTCGCTTACCCTCCCAAAATATGTGTAAAAATCTAGGACAAAAAATAATTGCTCAACTGACGTGTTGGACAAATACTGCTGACAGGCAACTCCCACTCTAACAATTCCTCCCGGAGGTGGGACATTTGTTAAAGGGCTTCCGTCTGCAGTAGCCATTGCTACTTCAAGGCAAGTACCTTTCAGCTCAACACATCTCCATAAATTTGAAGACAATGCAAGAGAATTTTGGAGTCCAGTTGCATCATTACATGTTTGTAGAGAAAGACTAACAACTGAAGCACCAGCTGTCCATTTCTTCTGGCTACCATCAATTGGTTGATCTTCCCACAGACAGAAGCATGCCGGATCCTTCTCGAGGTTTAGTAGCCCCAGCTTAAGAGTAGGTGACTCAGAGAGGATGAAATCTTCTACTTGAAGTCTTGCCCCACCAAAAAAACTATGACAAGCATTATTTCCACCTGGACCAGTATGATCTAGTGTTCCTATGTCTAATGGGACAGTGATATCTAACCCCTTAAGATTGAATGTGAGGGAGTTTATAGAGAAATCTGATAGAACTACACCAGGATTAACTACAATTCCATCAGCTAAAAAGGAACATATCCTCAAACACGATTCTTCCTGAAGATGAATCTAGCAAAACAAACAAGAAGAGCAGCATAAGTTCATCACCAGATAGCCAAAAGAAAAGACAATATGAGGTTATTATCTAGTTGAATATGAATACCATAAGGGGCTGACAATTGATAACTGTGGTAGAAGCAAAAAGTGGTGGAGATGGTGAAGGCTTGAGCTGAAGAGAATGAAGAGAGATCAGGGGGACCCCAGCACTGAAGTTCCCCTGCATGTCCCCTAGAGGATATATGGGAGGGCAAAAATCTTTACCTGAATTAAGTAAAAGGAGAAATACGTCCAATTTCAACCATAAATTTTAGATTAAGCTTTCTATCAACATAACAAAAATCCACCAAAATTGATGACAGTACCAAAGTCTGGAATGTTCAAAACATCATCAGAATCCGCAAGCTCAGATGGCTGCACCAAGGTGCACGGAGGGCGTGAAAATGTATCCCTGCATTTAAATCAATTGGTGCACTTAGAACATGCTATGGAAAATAAACTCAGCTCTCAACTTCAGCAAAAGAGTTTTTCAGGGAATATTTCGTATCAACCTTATCAGATTGTTATCAAAAACTGGATACCTATGAGACTAAATTAGAGTTTACTTTTGCCAGCATAAGGTGAAAATGCTTTTGGGATCTTTGGCTCTGTATTCCTCTTGCGAGTAGGGCAAAGAAATATTATTAAAGCTAACTGCATTAACTCCAGCTAGTAGATATAGTTTAGAAGTAGAACAAAGAGAAAGTCCATTTACTCCTTTTGTTGAGGGTCAAACCCAGCAACAGTATTTGATGAAAACAATGCTCCAAGTACAGGAACTTTACAAAGCAGTTTGTCAGAGAATCAATAGATACGAGTAGTAAGTTGCAGAAGCTAGTGCAGACAGAGTCAGCTCTCTTTGAGATAATGAGACAGTTTTCGTGAACTGAGCTCTGAGCTTCACGGTCTTCACAGGATAAAACGGTTCATATTTGAGAATTTGCATATTTCAAGCTGTAGTGGTTTATATTTGAGAATTTGCATAATTCAAGCTATAGTTACAGTGACAACAGAACTAGTTCATCTCTTGCATTATTGTGAAGGTAAAGATTCTATGAGGATATCTCTGAGACTCAAAAACTGAAGTTAAGCTTCAACTAACAGAGTTACCAGAGCCAGATACCAAAAAAAAAAAAACACCAGAAAATGCTAAGCAAACACAGTTTTGGTTGCAACTAGTGATAAACAATAAAATAATCTTTGCTCAAATAAGCTCAGTTTGCAGTCAATGCATTGTTTGCAGTTTATGTAGTATGTGACTTTGTGTTAAGTGATGACAGAATCACTGAAACTTGCCTTAAAAAGGCTCCTCCTATCATAAGATGAGTCAAGCATTTGGCACTTTCTCCACCTGAGATACTTCCCTGCAGAAGGGAAAATCCAATATAAGACCCTAATGAAAAAACAAACAAAATAATTGCTGGTTCCACCAACATATAATGCGTTGCATTTCAGTTCATGAATGAACATAAAAATATAAAATAAAGTTTTTTTGTTTCAATAAGAAGTTGTACCCGAGAAAAGAATAAAGACTGCATCAAAAGTTCGAGCTGAAATTCTGCAAAGCAAACCGACACATATTAGTGGAACTTTTGAAAGAAACAAATGTGATGTAAAAACTTTACAGTATGGATTACAATATCCTCCATCTAGATCAAAGACTTTATAGAGAAGGAAAGCAAACCGTCCATTAAGAGATCCTCAATTAAACATAACATATCCAGATCATTTTGGATATTATAGATTGCTCAAGAGGTAGCAGACAGTGATGCCTTGAACTACATCGAAGCATTTTTTGTTTCAGCCATCTTCTAGTTAAAAAAAAAAAAAGATGAGTAAACCAATCTAAGTAACCCAATAAATCTTGAAGTGGACTCATCCATGAGATGCAACAATCCCGTCTTCCATAAAACGAAGCTCCGTGTTGCAAAAGCCAAAAAGTAGAGAACACCAGATATTTTCGGGCTTTGAGCACAATCAAATGGTATAGGTCCAGGCTTTCCATTACTGTTTGGAGCAGCATAATCATATATAGGCAGTGATGGGAAACTATTTAAGAACAGATCATTACAGAATCACTTGGGATATAACTTCTTTAGAGGGCCATTGAGGACTGGGAGGATTGAAGAAAATTTTTACACAAATCAATTATGTGAAATCACTTTCACATGAAATTATCTGAAGGGTAGGTAGGAGGCAGACGATGGTAACTTTGTCTCCTTGTGCAAGGGCCGAGGAGTTCAGAGGGGAAAACAATCATCTTCACATGCATTGTAGGCTTGTTAACAGATCTTTTAAAACCATATTCTCAATGGTCAACTTCAACATGGAAAGAGAGTTACCTAGGATTGTCACAAAAGAACTCAGAAGTTTGGATTTTGACAGAAGATAGGCAACGAAAGAAAGGTAATAGAAAAACGCTGTTGGTGCATTTTTGACCAACTCAAACTGAAAGAAATGGAATGTCTTACAAAAAAGTTCCAGAGATGTAAAATATACTAGAATCTCTTTTTCGTTTCTTCTTTATCTTTTAATTAAAATGAATATTGATGATTTGAATAACATAAAAAATGTATGTGGTTGCCCCATGTTCCCCCCATGTGGCGCCATATGGTTAAAAAGTTACTTTATCTTGGATCTTGGGCGGGTAGCAGGACCAACAATACACTTTTTACACACTTTGACACCAATTTGTCGTTTATTAATGAAATAATCTTTGATTTTTCAAAAAATACTTTGATCGAAAACATTATCTTATTAATGAATAAATCTCCACGAGTCCATGAATCCAAAATGTACAAAACTAAGATGGTGAATCGTGTGAATCGCCTTTTTCCTGAGTAAGAATTGTGCGAACCGCCTGATCTAAGAGTTCAAACTATTAGAGAGGGAACATTTTTATTTTGTAGCAGCTTCCTTACATGTTCGCTTGATTCATCTCTTGATCCAAGCATGGGGTGTTATGAGGTTCGAAGTCAATACACTTACCTGCTCCGTTGAGTTACCTAATCTAAAAGCTTAAGCTATTAGAGGGGGAATACTTTATTGAATTAAGCTTTCTTGAAGACTGAAGTTTACTTGAAGTTGAACAAAGCAAACATTAAAAGATAAAAATATGATCCAACAAAGAAAACTTAAAAACAATAAATATCATTAGGAAAAGCGGATAAGAAGTAAATATTACATAGTTGTTTAGAAATCTTCCTCCACCAAAATGAACACCACACTATATCTGTTTTTTAATCAAAGAAGTTAGATTTTTCTAATACCCACCAAACTGTGATTCGGATCATATACTTGTAAACCAATTTTGTGATACAGTGGTATTTGAGTCCCAGTCACAAAATATAGTTTTCCTTGATTGATAAAGTCCATCATGCGTTGCATCCTTGAAGTTTAACTATTAGATTACCTTTCTGCTTTTACTTTTAAATTATATTATTCGAGTTTGCTCCTTAACTAAAAGTATACTATGTGTTCTGAAGACAAACACAATTCCTTACAAAAGATTAAGCTGTTGAAACAGAACCAATACTACACTTTCTAGATTCCTAGTAAGCAGAGGACAGTTTGAACTTATTGATCATTTTTTGTCAATGTGGATACCAGCACAAAGATGAATATATTGTTACCTTTTAGAAAAAAACAAAAACTACAAGTGTGATATTTAATCTTTTTTTTTTTTTTAATTCAGACAGATTTGGTAGTTAGGAATACTCTTAGCGCCTGTGCCCCTGTGAAGGGAAAAGAGAAGTACATGTACTATGAGGTGGCAGCCTAACCTGTGTCCTTTAGACGCAGAAAAATGTGATCCAAAATAATGGAGACCAAAGACCTCCCTGCTGCTTCTGTAGAACGCTGCCACAGTTAACAATCCATAGGAAAAGTCAGAAAGGTAAAGTACACAGAGGTCAATAATTTCCTAAGCTTATGTCAATATTTAGTATCCAATTTGAAAAAGTTAATGATAATGGAGTCACTCATACTTGCTGATTTGGATTGACACCTCCTCTGTTTATACAGACATACAATCCCGTCATGAAGCGAAGAAGGGCTCGTAATCCTGCAGAATAAAAATAGTAATAAGCCAATTGTCGAAAACAAGACACAAGAATATCCAAAAAATGCATGATTCTCTACATGCCTGGTTCACTTAGAGCTGGACAAACAGCTTCTGTAATGTGCAATTGAACTTCAAGTCCTAGTGGACTATTTAGTTCAGTCCTCTGAATCGTTATCTGATAAAAATGTGAAGGCAATAAATCCATTAATATCAATAGTATGTATGCAGCAAATCATACCTATGTTCATATTCAAAATTCATAGAAGAAAATTGTGCGCCCAGTTTTCATTACATGAGCCTCTCCAGATATTCCTTCAATGAATCTCTCTCCACCAAAAAATACTCGCTTTGCTCCATCTTCATCTCTCTTGTTACTTCCCCCTTGAGAGCTTCCAAAATGTGCATCCGCGAACATATCAGGATGAGGTAACAGGTCAATAGATAGATGTTCCCACTCAAGTTTCTGTTATTAAGAGAACAATAGATGATGCAACATGACATAATGATGCAAATATGAGTAATAAAGGATTTAGGACACTGCAGAAAAGAATAAGGTACTCAGAAAATGGGAAAATTTCTAATAGTAGAAAAGGAAACGTAATTACTTTGAACACATAGATGAACTCCTTGCCACTAGAGAAATCCCTAGCTTCCTTTAGATTTACAACCTGCAATAGCATATAGTTTCAGTCATTCGAGCAACAACTACACAAGTCATCTCATCTAAAATGAATGCAGCCTACCTCCCAATTCTCATTTGTAGTATATAAAAGAAGATTGCGTATAGTGATTGATGCCATAGGTGATGCCCTGGTGAAATTACCAAACAAAAGAGTGAGAAAACTATCTAACATAGAAAACTAATCACATGACTGTGTGAAACCAAACCTAGAAGATAAATAAAAATGCTCAGAAGTTTTTGCTAAAAGCCTGCCAAAAGATTCAAGGGAATCTGAGCATAAACAATAGAATGTGATTTATAAGTTTAGAGCCTTTAGGTATACCATTTTGCATTCAACGTCTGAATTTTCTTGAATAGAGTGCAGTGATATATTGGTGTAGAAAAACGTTATGCAAATAATAATGTCAAATTGTTATATTACCATTTCTCAGGTTTAGATGACCCAACCGACCAATCTATGGTGTTGAAAAGTACTTATCTGACATCTTTGACAGACTTCTAAGCATCAACATGCTTTTCTTTCTTCTTTTTCTTTTTTTGGACACAGAACTGAGTATCAAGAACCTCAAAGTAGGATATAAATGATTTTGACCTGGACAGAAAAATAGAACTTTGTCTTACATGGACCAATATCTGAGCCATGTTCAGTGATTTTTATTTATGCTTTGCTTTAAGTTTACTTCTATAGACTTCTGGGCCCGATTTTTTTTATTATATCAAGCTCAATTGTCTCAACCCTAGGAATAGCTATCTTTGTTCATTTCCAAGTTCAACCCATGCGTTTTTCTTTTCTTAGAAGACATTCTATGTCCAATTCCATATTATTAACATGCTCTCGCTCCTAACATCAAAATTGGTTTGTTCATTAAGCTTCTTATTTGCCCATCGCTCCTATTAATATCTGTAATTTTTTATTCTGCCAGAAATCTTTAATTTTACTTTGAATATCAGTAGCCCAATAGTTCAAAGTCATTCATTAGAAGAATCTTAGGAAATATAACCAGGCTCCCTGGTTCAAGTTAAGCTCTTAAAGTCTAAATTCTGCAGTCAAGGAAGAATGGCTTCAAATTCAGTTTAAAGCACTGTGAAACGAGATGGGCTAGATGGAACTGATCAACACTAGTCCCACTACTATCCCTATGGTCCATCTTGTTCTCTTCAATTATGTACTTGTTTCTTGCTTGAGGATCTGATAGTGGAATACACAGTCCCATTCTGAAACAGGCGGAGAGTGCAGGATTGGTCTCCGGAAGCAAAAGAAACAGGAAAAACAGGATATAAAGAATCAGGAGTGAAGCTATTGAACACTTACCAGCTTGCTCCTCCTCGGTGTCGAGCACCTCCATGAGTTTCAAGTAGAAGATTAACCGTATGGACTTGTAATGTCATGCCATCTGCAATCTGACAATAGAAGACCATCATCAAGACCTCTCATCCTGAAAGGTCACCCAGATCTAATCTCTTACAAGTATATGATCTTTCCGGAACTTGAGAATTTAAACATAAAGATAAAAGAAATAGGGAAAACCACAAAAATATACAGTTTAAGCAAAATAATTACATTTAAATAGCCTAAAAAAGAATTACACCTGCAATAACCCAATTTTACACAGTATAAAACTTTATACAACATTTACACTTACTATACACAAATGTAAAAACGTGTATAATAGTGTATAAGAACTGTGTATACACACTTTTAAGTTGTTATATAAAATATACAAAACACTTTTATCATTATTATACACCTAATATACAATAATACAATATATACATACACGCCTATATAATGTTTAAATAATATATCTATACTACAATAAGTAGTAGTACATATTTTGGTTAAACATATCTATTCTTCAGGAAGATGTGTATTTTAAATTTTTATGGAGCAATGTTTTTTTCTCTTAACTTTTAGCTAAATCTTTCTTCATAATTAGTTCCCCAAAGATTAAAATCAAAAAAAGAAAAAGTTTATTCCATTCAGGTTTATTCCATATGTAGCAGACAATTGGCAACCTGTATCCAATCCAATTCGATTCATAATAAGACTATTGCTACTTTCACCTAATTCCTACAGAACTTTCAAAAAGCACAGATAAGGGATGTCATATTGTTCTTCCAACCAAAAGATCTCATGTTCTTCCCAAAAATTTGGCCATTTCATGTAAAAAAAAATAAAAAAATTGGGCCGTAATAATTTTATCTAAATGCTCATACAATGTAACTTTCCCAAAGAAATAAGGAAATTGGTGATGAATGTAGTACATAGAGAAATCAGTTAGCATAGAATAATCAGAGCACTCGACCAAATTAAAGTAAATATCATGTAATAAATAATCTATTAGAACTCAGTCTCTGCCAAGAATTTTCCAGCCAAAGAAAAAATGGAAAATGAACAAACACAGTTACATGACTTCTTACCAGAAGAGCAATTT
>JBDJHY010000102.1:19695852-19707985 GCA_039654485.1 Withania somnifera | reverse complement strand
TAATACTAATGCTTATGTAATATGGAGTACAGTGTCAGCATCAACTAGTGGTGTGAATACAATAATAATATTTAGTTTATTATTGCATACAATTGTTTAATGAATATGCTACTTCTTGTTCAATAATAGTCATCTTTTTATAGTTGGAGTATAAAAATAAAAAGGATGAATGAAGTTGAGATTCCCTCGTGTACACATTATTTTTTTCAGACCTTGTTAGGATTATGTTGAATATAATGGTATTGTTATTATGTTATCCGTGATATTAACTTAAGTAGTGAATTTGAATGGCATATGATCGATCAAGGTTTACAATCTAGTGGTTTAATTTTCATTGGCCCCTTCTCCCTTCCCTCTTCCCTATCTATGATCCCCAATGTAAGAGATATATTTTAAAATTTTGAACCTATTACCTCCGTTTTATATTGCTCGATCCTTGTTAACTTGGCACACTCTTTAAAATAACTTTAACTAGAAGTGTATTTTATTAAACTAACTTCAATGGAGATGCTTTAAAGCTCTAAATTTATGTACTACTAAATTTATGTGGTTATTATTTAACACTAAAAATAGTACAAAAAGAAGGAAATAAAACTCTTTTTATTTGTTAAAACGAATAAGTAAAATAAAACATTGGGGCTAAGTAAAATAAAAAATATACTTCAACACGACTAGCATAAGGATTTTGGGTCCTCACTAAGTCATATCTGAAAAATTAGGGTGCGGCATGGCATGGTATTTAAATTTTCGGTTTACTAATTTCACTATAGTTTACTTTTAAGTCGATTACGATAGGAACATATGAAAATCAAGAATTATGTTCACCCTCATCTGAAATGCTACTTCGGAACAACATTAGACATGCTAAAGTTTTCGTATGATCTTGAAATTATGCACATTAGCTGAAATTCAATTATTTTTGCCTCGTGAAAGATAGAACTTTAGATCAAATAAACAAGCTTCTCAATAAACAACTATGTCTCAATTTCAAACAAGTCAGGCAGTTATAGAATCTTCAATGGAGACCGCAAGCAATTGTGGTGGGCTTTATGATCCTGTTCTAGGTGTTGATCACATGAATGGTATACTTCAAACCAAACAAAATAAAGTTACAACAAAAGGAGATCAAATTGTAGAAATGGAAAGTTACAACACTTGGGGAAACTTGGTGAAAGAACTTCAGGAGATAAATGTTTCTCAAAGGGAGAGGCCATTGCTATTACAGATACATAGGCAGTATTCTCTCTCCACACTATACAAATCGAAGGTTGATTCGGTTAGATGGGTGTGTTTTACTTCTGTTAAAATCACATGCCAATCATATAGAATACAGACCACACACGGTTTCTAAAACTAGAACGAGTGTTCTATATTAAAAAAAAAATAATGAAAAACATTTAGCCAATGCTTAAGCGAGAATCCAATGAGCGCATGCTTGTTTGACGCCTTGGAATCCCAATCTCGCATGCATTGACCCTTGCTGCAAACCGGAGTGAACATAGGGACTCACCAGTAGAAGTGGGATCTGGTGATACATTCACAAACATCAATGTCTTCGAGTCACCACCTAGACAAGGCTGATTAAACATGCAACGGTCAGAATGAAGGTACCAACAATCTGCATTAGTAATGCCATTGAACATTGACATATCTCAAAATAATTTAATAACAACCAACACAGCTTTTGGAAACAGATGCAACACTCCATTGATATTTTCTATCTTCGGTTTACTCGAAAAGCATGCTACTACAACACATCTTAGGGACTAAAAATAACATGGAGAGCAATTTTACCTGGAGAAGGTATGTAAGCTTTGAGTTCCTAAATGGTACATGCTCCTCTTTCTTTGCTAGAGCAAATATAACATCACTTAAAGATGATAGACTCTTGTTGATAGCCTGAATGAACGCCATTGATAATAGAGAGTAGAGGTTTAGCGGAAATTTCTGGAAAAGGAAGCTGCTGTAAAGAGAATGAGTAACTCAAATACCTGAGTTTCCTTCAACCGATCTCCAGTACACCCACTCTTAGATAGACGCTCGCTGCCAGCAAGATCAATCAAATTGAGTATGCCTTGAACTTGTTGCTCAGTGCTCTACATGTGGACATGAAACTATTAGTCAGTTTAAAAACCTAGTTCTGAAATAGATAATCCAAATGGCATGCTATATACAGAAGCTTGCCATGAATGTTCTCACCTCGTTGACACCCAAAATTCTCAAAGTGAAAACAAAATGACTTCTTGAAGAATTTTCATTCATCTGAGTCTTGCCGACAGACCTACATGCATAAATTCAGAAAGAGAAAAGTTTCATAAATCATCCTGTTTATGCGAAGACTGATGATAGATATAAATTTAAGAATATAAATGCTGAGAAAAAGGAGAAGCAGTATTTTTGTACCTGCTTTGTGCAGCCCGCCTTAGAAGAGAAGAAACCTTGCTACTACTTTGAACATCTACAACTGTCAGGTCTGAGACATGGGTATGGCCATTTGCATCGTGTTTGATTGTGTATTGCTTTCCAGCATTTTCTGGTCTGGAAGCATCGAAACCTGACAAAAGGTCTCGAATAGTCTCGTTGTATATTTCAAGCATTGAGACCTAAAGATAACGTGGAAAACTAATGTCAGAAAAAGGAAACAAATAGAGGAAGAAACAGGCTAATACTGGATCAACCAGAGTTACAATTTCTTACCTGCATTTCATATTTCCACCCTTGTGCTTGAAGAGACTGTCGCGTCTCAAATACCTGTTCTAAAGTGCGGGGTATTAGTCCTTTATTCTCTGAACTTTCTGGGTTGCCCATCATTGTATGTGTCTTGCCAGAACCAGTTTGACCATAAGCAAATATGCAAACCTGAAAAAAAAAAAATAGATGAAAATCAGCTATGGATGAGGCTCTTTTTTTGTTTATTAATTGAATGATTTGTCATATCAAAAGAAAAACTAATATTGACATTTGTCTGGACACAGATTTTAAGTAGAAAGAAAGCATTTGGCACATACCAAAAAAGTATCCTTCGAACTTGTGACCATACTAGGACATTTCTATGGTCTTAAGAGCAATTCATTGATAATTAACATCAATTGCTTTTCCTAGCTTGCAGTCAGACACAAAGTTTAAAAATACGTCACGTTATAACCGCCATCTCATATAGCAAACATCAATTGTTTTCCTTTATTAACACGAGACTATTGACTTGCAGTCATACACAAAGTTTAAAAATACATCACCTTATTAACGTCACATTATAATCGCCATCTCATATAGCAAACATCAGTTGTTTTCCTTTATTAAAACGAGACTATTGACTTGCAGTCATACACGAAGTTTAAAAATACATCACCTTATAACCGTCAAGAGCACTCTGTACAAGCTGGGAAATCTCAACAAAAACATCTTCTTGTGAAGCCTCGGGCGTGAAAACTTTGTCAAATGTGAAGGAATGCTTTTGTCCTTGGTAATAGAAATATCAAATCATTGTTAACGGATATTAAAAAGCAAAGCTAAACAAAATACAAATAGTATCTGCTTCAATGTGATAGAAACACATACTCACCATTTTGTGCCAAGTCAATGCTTCTCCCTTGTGCTTCCATTGAGGTTGGAAAAGAGATGCAGTTTGCTTCTGCACCAACACCATCATCAGATATTAAAGGTCTCACTCTACAGAAAACCCGTATGTTGCCTTTCAATTCCTGTATCAGAAAGACTCATAAGTTAACTTTCAGTGAACTTTTAACATATTAGTTGCATATCACGTGTGTGAACTTTACCAGTATAGTATTGTGCAATTTTTTCCGAAGTTTCTCTCCTTCCACAACTTTTGTTTCTGCATCAGCAAGACGCTGACGTAAATCAAAAATTACTTTCTTCTGCTCCTCATATTCTGTTCTGGTTTCGAGTGCTGACATGTCGGACATCTGACAAAGTGGTAAAATATTCAAGAGATTCCGTCTTTTAAAGCTTAAGAGGCATAACAGACTCTAGACACCCCAGAAAGGGAAAGGGATCTCAATATACACAGTGAAAGTGTGTTTTCATGCCAAATTGTAACGCACCTCTAATCTCTTCTCTGCAAAAGTAAGTTTTTCTTGCAATCTGTTAATTTGCTCAGATTGAGACAGACAGCTTGCCTGAGGAAAAAATCAAGAGAAAGATGGCTATTTACTACAAATAGATAATGCTTTGGGAAGTTCAGACAAACAAATAAAATGAGACGGACCTCCAGCTCATTTGCCCTTACTGTCATGTTCTCTAACTCAACAACAGATTTCCCATTACATTCCTTATATTTGAGTAATTCAGCATTTAGAACCTGGACTTGATACAACTGTTGATCACGATCATCCCTCATCTTTTGTAAATCTCCCCGCAAACATCCAACTTCATTGGCTAAAGTTTCTTTTTGTTTGACAGCCTCATCTTGAACAGCCTTTTTAAGTAAGAAGGAAGAATAAGAAGATGACTCAGTAGATGAAAACACACAGGAGCCATTCTTCAGCTTATACAGCCTGGTAAGTCCATATATTAAGAAATAATCCATGAGAAGCAGGGACAAAATTAGATACTTAAAGACATGAACAAATACTACTATTGTGGAGAAAAACACCACACCAAGAAAACCCTAAGAATCATAAATGTTTTATAGAAATCTGAATAGTGCCATGATGCCGTCAAATTTAGATACCAGACCATAAAGTTAGTTGTCAGTACAGGTCGCAGAAAGCAACAGACTATGCTTCAAGTGAGAAAAAAGCAGATATTTAACTCCTGAAATGAAGCAGACATTTCACACTGCTGGAGAGTATAAGTTAACTTCACCAGAAGCTAGATATAAGTGTTTAAATAGTGAAGATGAAAAAAATAAGCTGCATCGATGCTAATAACAGGAGAAAGAAACAATATGAAAATCTAAAACTTACTCTGGAAGAAGAGAGCTGTTCCTGCAAAGAAGCATAATGACCTCTGAGAGTGCTGAGATTTTCAAAAACTGCTGCTTTCTCCTTCTCCACACGCTTCAGTGTCTCATTTGTTGCGGCAAGTTCAGACTGGAGCTTACTGTTGTACTGCTGTAAGCTTGTGTTGTACTCTTGTAACCGCTTGTACATTTCATTTAGTGATTGAATCTGCAGATGTTAAGCAAAATTTAAATTTGACCAAGCAGTTCACAACTATAATCCAACCAAAACAATACCTTGTACATCTCTTTACCTTTTGATTTGCACTTGAATTGTCTTGTTGAGATCTCTTGAGCTCTTCAGAAACTGAAGCTTGCAGTTTCTCTGCTGCATCTCTAGCCTCTTTCTCTCTACTAAAAGAATCCATCACTTCCTGATCAAAATGTTAGGTAATTCATAGACAAAGATATTATTTAATTCAGTGGAAGCTCCTATAAAAATCCCAAATTTAAGAAATATGATTTTTGCCCCATTCCTACCAATTTGGCTGACTCCTCTTTTGCACACTTCTCTTGCAGAACATCAATTGTTTTCCTTAACTCCATTATGATCGAGTTCAACTCTTCCTCTTTGGCTTTCATTAGCACCTCTAAGAAAAATGCAAGAGAGCTAAGTAAGTCGGTTATTCATTGGAATGCACTAATTTGCACAAGAGGAACACAATCATACCCATCTCGTTGCATTTCTTTTCTGCTGATTCTAACAAGCTTTTAAGCGATGCCTGTTGTGTAACATTGTTTTCTTCAAGCTGTTGGAACCACTTAATGCAAAGCTTAAGTCTTCTTATATATTCTGACAGGAGATCACACTTTTCCTGATAAGCACAATAGAAACGTATGCATCAATAGACATGAATCAGAAATCCAATTAACATTTCCGCATCTCAGCATCTCACCTTAGTGTTAAACTTGTTCTTAGTTTTCAATTTCTCCGCGAGTAAAGCTTCAACATCCTCCTTGGTGAACTCAAAGACAGGACTGTCTGAACCAGCAATACTTGGTGGTCCACTAGCTGGAGCCAGATCTGGAGCTGCATTCACCACTGCAAATGCTTGCCTTGTTGGTCTACCACCAGTAGCTGCAGTTGGCATTCTCGGATTCGCAATTTTTCTCTTCTTATCTACTGTAATTTCATCTGTCGCGTACTTACTCTGCATAACCCAAAATTTCAGCAACTCCCACAAATCAGAACTAAGCAACACCCAAAAATTAAATCCCAAAACATGGGGTGCTTCAATCAATCAAAAATACGCCCAAAAACCAAACATTTAGGTACTCCCAGAAATCAAAACTAAGAAATACCCACAAATTAAAACCTAAAAATAAAACTTGGGGTTGCTTCAATCAATCAAAAATGAACTCCTAGAAATCAAAGTAAGAAAAACCCACAAATTAAAACCCAAACCACATAACTTGGGGTTGCTTCAATCAATCAAACACAAGCCAACAATAACAACAACAACGTGCCCGGTGTAATCTCACAATCAAAAACAAGCCGAAAAAACCAAACACAAAGCACTTAAATGACCAAAAAAAGTAATACACAGAGAGTAAAAATGCTTTGCTTACATTGGAAGGACTAGAAGGAAGAGGCGCTTTGTTCTGGTTCCTAGGAGGAGCCATTTCCGTAATTATTATGAAATGGTAATGAAGACAGCTGAGAGAGAAAGAGAAAGACAGAGATTTGATTTATGAATTTTGAATCTTTGAAGAAGTGGGTCCGCGAATTGTAGTCGAAGCAATATCCCCCAAAAAATACTACTACTATCACACTACCGTTGCTTTGAATTGCAGTAAACGGAAAAAAACCACTAATTATCTTCCTCTTTCTTTCTCACTCTCAAACCCTAATTCGTAAATTTGGTCCCTCTAAACGACGTAGTTCTGTAGGAATAGGAAAGTATTTGAATTTTTTTGAAATGGGAGCAGGCGCTAGGGGCTATTTTAAGATTCGTTGAAATGTGTACTACCTATTATACCCCTAACGGTCCAATTTAATACTACTACTAGAATTTCATTTATTAGTTTTTTTTTTTTTTCCCTACATTTGTGTTCTGTCTATTGTATTTGCATTGTCCGTGAAACTATTTTTCTTTAATTTGATAATCAAAATACAAATATATTTTGATAATGGAAATAGTTTAATTTTTGAGTTTCTCTTTGTGGTGTTGCTCCTTTCTATACTTGTGTTGAGCAGTGTATTCTTAAAAATAATTTTTCTATTTTCGCAAGTGAATACGAATAAAATATGAGTATATATTATTTTTTTAAATACTTTTCTTGTGAAATTATATTAGATTTGTTATTATTGTTGTGCTTTTAAAAATTTTATTCTATCAAGACGATTCGTGATTTTTAAGGTTGATGAAAAAGTCTTCAAACTTTTTTTTAGCATTTAATGCATTATATTTTAAAAGATTATAGATTTATATTTAATAATTATTGCAATTTACATAAATTTTTAAACATAAAAATTACGAATTCATATTTAAAGTTAAGATGAACTCGATATTGTAACGGTATATTCGCCTTTGCTTAATGGCAAGCTGTTAATATGGCAAAAAGGATCTCACGAACAAGTCCAAAATTATAACTTTTAAAAAAAGTTAATTACATATTTAATTAAATATCATCTTATAAATTGCAATTAGGGGATTAACAATTTTTTCTTATTTCCATTTCTGCCGGACAGCGATTTTGAATAAAGAGGTTCCATATGGCGCTTAATTAGAAATCGTTGATTTAGCTTTTAATTGACAATAAATTTTAATAATATTTATCAAAGAATATTAAATTATAATTATCGTTAATAAGTATTTTTAAAAATATTATTTAATGACAATTAAGTTATTAAAGATCCCTTTTGATATAGTGGTCAATGATTAAAGAAGCTGATTGACAAGTTTTATTTAATTTGAAGGTTTATCAAAAATATTATTTTTCACTATACAAAGTAGATTAGGTAAAATCTGTGTGTATTATTATGCCTACTCAAACTACATCGAACATGTATTGTTATTATTATTATTGTTTCTAAAGATCAAAGAACTGATCATTGATAAGTAATTAAAACACAACCGAAACACGTAGCTAGTACTTTGACTTGACACACATTTAAATAATTTTAAGAAAATATATGTGTTTACTTAGGACACGAGTACATGTACAATCATTAATTGATAGGTTTAGTCACTGCACCAAAATGGATTTATAGTCTACATTAGTTAGAGGTAATAGTATAATTGGCGTAAAATAATATTTTTTAGAGATATTTGTTAGTGATAATTATATGATAGTATTTTTTGATAAATATCACTAAAGATCGATATATTTAACTAATATTAGTAAAGATTTTAACAACCTAAAATTAAAAGAATAGTAGCAATTTAATTTGGAGTTGTACCATAACAAAGGTGAAAAAAGAAGTAACTAGATAACTTGAGTTACAAAACAAATGGAATTGATCTTTTGCCTTATCTTGCGTCTTATGTGTGTCAAGAATACTATTCTAACTTTCACTTTTTCTCTCATTGGAGATATATTGTGCTCTCATTTTGTCAATATAATAGCTATACAGATAACCATTGGTAATATATCTTTTCACTTGTTGGTGTTTTGTACCAATCCTTATAGTCCTTTTCCACAAACCTTTCGTAAATCTTCTCCATTAGCCTCACTTATTCATATGTTATTTTCACAATTAGCTAGCCTTTTTACTATTAAAAAACATTTTTTTTTTATCTACACTTTGAATTTATGCCTAACGTGTTTAGTTAACCATGACAAAATGGATAGCCCGTCAAGTACACAGCTTTTTCTAATTATTTAAAATATTCATGATCTCATATTTTCTAGTTGTGTACCTAAGAGCACAACCACGAGACACTTTTTCCATGATGTTAGTTAATTGCTTGCCTTTATTAGGTGTCACCATTTCATCTTCTTGTTGGGGAGGCCTAAATATATAGTTATTATACTTATGTTTTGTCATATAAATCTTTTGCATTTGTTATTAATTCATGATATTGATTGAATTCAAGATCATTAATTTTTTGTTTTTTAACGTCGGGCAGGGGAGTGTTCTGCCTTAAAGAGAAGCCTCCGCATGAGTTATGGTGGGCGAAGATGATCAACTCAATTCCATGATTCTTTAAATTCATTTCACACAGGAGCAGGCCGAAATGGCTTCGATCCAATAAAGATTGGAAAGATAAAATTAGCTTATGACCCTTATGTAACTCACGTCACCCGTTCAAAAATAATCTATTCTATCATTTATTAACTCACTTCATTGACTCACGAGAAATCTAGTCAAAATATTTTTAAGAAGATATTTATTTTATTTGATATGTTATATTATAGCGATAATAATAAGAAGAAAAAATAAGTTTTATTAGGTATTAAAATTTATAAAAAGAAAAATAAATAAATCAATTAAACGTTGGTAAAAATTGATCATGTTAGATTATATGATTCGTGTTTTGGCCATTTCAGTTCAACCTTTTTTAGCCAAAGTAATTTTTAGGTGGGTCAATAATTCATTATTTATTAACTTAATTTATTTTAATTTATTTCAAATTCAACTCAATCCGTCCATTTGACACCTCTAATATGGAAAATGATGTTATTGACGAATCCTTTTTCAAAGACTTGAATAGTGCCAATCAATAGTTCATAGTTGTTGTGATAATACTGCTCCACAAATTATGGCTTTGGCAAAAATATAAATCAGCCGTCAAGCTAAGGTAACAATATATACTATCTAGGTCTCAGACTAATGTGGATATGTGTGAAGAGATCTTATTTTAGGAGATAAAGCGTTTTATAACAAAAGTGATTGCAGACATAAACTTTGAATTTGAGACATGATATGATTAAAATAAGGTTGACGAAATATTTACCATTCTGCCGTTGCCTTTGATTGTGAATCAAATAGTTGTGATGATACTATAACTGCTATATGTTTGTGGCTTTTGCAAATATAACTAGCTACCACTCCATGTATTATGGCTTTTGCAAATATAACTAGCTACCACTCCATGTATTATGGCTTTTGCAAATTTATATATCATAGTCTTCACGCTAAGTCAACAGTATATAATATTGATTGAGCTTTGATTAATTTAGATTCACGTAAAAAATTTTATTTTTAAGAGTGAAACGCTCTTTATATATCAAAATCGACTTTATATATAGAGCTCGAACTCGAGACTTTCTGATTAAGATCGGAGGAAAATGTACCACTTTAGCTACCACAACCTATGGTGGTGAATCAAATAGTTGTTGTGAGACTAACTACATCCATTTATTATGGCTTTTGCAAATGTATATCAATCTTCACGTTAGTGTAACAGTATATAATGCTGTAGTTCCTAACATATTGGCAAGGTTTGCATGTATGTCATTTTACGCTTGCTTGCCAATTAAAAGGTCAGTTTCAAGCCAAGAAATTAATTAAAATACATCAGGTTCAAATTAATTAAAATGATATGAGAACTATAAGATCACAGGTTTAAATTTATTCCAGCAAAGACAAAAGACATTAAATGATTTCTTCTCATTTTTTTGGGTCTTCGTGGAGTTATCAGACGTTTATTGATGGTGAGATATGACAGATATCCCGTATAATTAGTCAAGAGCAAAGAAAAAAACTTATAAGTATGTGATTTCTTTTAATTTGTCTTAGTCTTAGGGGTCCTTATAAGATAAGGATAACTAATATAAGATAAGGATAACTAATCACGAGATTATTTTTAGGATGAGTTTATTCGATGTTTAGTTAGGATAAAATGCATGAGATAACTCATTTCGGATTAGTTATTCTAGTGTTATTTTTATCTCGGATGAAATAACTAATCCTGGGATAACTTGTTCCCAACCAAACGCCCCTTAGTGGATAAAATTATCTATTACAGAGGCATGGTATGTGTTTCCGATGGCCGTTAATAGATATTCAAAAGAGTGAATTAATTTATGTGAGCGCAACCCGACCCATGTAATTTTTATATTATAATGTTTCAAGACCAAAAATAAAAATTAAACATAGATGCATTGACCATCTATATATTATGTTTTATTTTGGCCAAATGGCAAATCTTTAATTTGTTAAGCCGGAAATGAATGTGAAATTTGTTGGAGAATGAGACTGTTGGACTTTTGTTCTTCACCATTTACTTAAATTTTTTACTCTAGTTTCTACTCAACTAATTTATTAACAAGAGCAGAACGTCCAAATTAAAGTTGGTGGCCTGCAAGAAATTAAATCACTAATTATTAGGTTTAAAATTTAAATCCCATCTTATTTCTTCAAAGGTATCGACAAAATTATTTTGTACCTATTATTAGTAAAAAATAAAAATATATTATGAAATTAATTGATGTGCATGTAAGTTAACGATACAATAAATATAAAAAAAGTCATTAAATTACAAGATACAAGTGTTTAATCTCACGGTCAATTTTAAATTTGATCATAAGTAGTCATAGAGAAGTTGTTGTTGAATGGAATAGTTATTAATTACATCATGCTGAGATTCAAATCAATTTCAATACATCAAAAGTTATTTTTAGCGGCAAAAGCTTAATTGCTGATAAATAATATTTTTAAGGGTATTTATTAATAGTAATTACATTTTAATACTCTTTGATAAACGTTACTAAAATTTATGTTTAATATAATAATAATTAATTAATACTGATAAAAATTTTATCTTTTTTTATTAAAGTATATATTTATTGCTGTCAAAAAAAATTTTTTATTGTAGAATCTATGCAATTAACAAAAGCGCATCAGGTTAAATTCGTATTAATTATATTTTTATGGGGTTAATTTTATCACCGCCTTTGAGCGGGACTTTCAAAGTAGTTGAAAAATCACCGAGTGACCTTAGAATTTTTTGGACTTGTCTTGGTACGTTTTGTCGTTGTTATAACAATGTGTACAAAGCTCTATTCTTTTAATTTGTGACGTAAAGTAAAACTGCCAAAGTCATTTTTGCTAACCAACTAACTATAAATTTTTAAGTTTAAGGCATAATTAAAGAATGATAATTAACCGAGAATAATGACATGGAATATTATGGCTTCGCTGAAGCAAAACCTCAACTCAAGTTTAAGCGAAAAAGTTGTGTGTGTGTGTGGTTCTCAATGAGTGTGCAAGTATATACAGTC
>JBDJHY010000102.1:19683454-19695752 GCA_039654485.1 Withania somnifera | reverse complement strand
GCATCTCTAGCCTCTTTCTCTCTACTAAAAGAATCCATCACTTCCTGATCAAAATGTTAGGTAATTCAGATACAACTCTGAAGCTCCAACAAAAAGCCCAAATTTAAGAAATATGAGTTTTGCCTTGCCAGTCCTACCAATTTGGCCGACTCTTCTTTTGCACACTTTTCCTGCAGAACATCAATTGTTTTCCTTAACTCCATTATGATTGAGTTCAACTCTTCCTCTTTGGCTTTCATAAGCACCTCTAAGAAAAACTCAAAAGAACTAAAGTAAGTCAGTTATTCATCGGCACCACTAACTTATACAAGAGGAACACAATCATACCCATCTCATTGCATTTCTTTTCTGCTGACTCTAACAAGCTTTTAAGCGATGCCTGTTGTGTAACATTGTTCTCTTCAAGCTGCTGGAACCACTTAATGCAAAGCTTAAGTCTTCTTATATATTCTGACATGAGATCACACTTTTCCTGATGGGAACAACAATAGAAATTTATGCATCAATAGACATGAACAGAAAACCAGTTAACATTTCCGCATCTTAGCAAGTAAATTGTAAATTAACTAGAAGAACTAAATCAGCATCTCACCTTAGTGTTAAACTTGTTCTTAGTTTTCAATTTCTCCACAAGTAAAGCTTCAACATCCTCTTTGGTAAACTCAAACAGAGGACTGTCTGAACCAGCAGTACTTGGTGGTCCACTGGCTGGAGCCAGATCTGGAGCTGCGTTCACGACTGCAAATGCTTGCCTTGTCGGTCTACCACCAGTAGCTGCTGTAGGCATTCTCGGATTCACAATTTTTCTCTTCTTATCTACTGTAATTTCATCTGTCGCGTACTTACTCTGCAAAGTCCAAAAATTCATAATCTTCCAGAAATCAAAACTAAGCAACACCCACAAATTAAAACCCAAAACAAAACATGGGGTTGCTTCAATCAATCAAAAACAAGCCAACAACAACATACCCAGCATAATCCCACAATAAAAATAAGCCAAAAAATAAATAAATTCAGAAACTCCCATACACCAAAACTGAGAAACACCCACACATTAAAATCCTAAAAAATATGGGGTTGCTTCAATCAATCAAAAACAATACAAAAACAAGACTAACAACATACCCAATGTAATCCCACAATCAAAAATAAGCCGCAAGAACAAAAATTAAGAAATTCCCATAAATCAGAACTAAGAAACACCCACAAATAAAAATCAAAAACAAAACATGGGGTTGCTTCAAGCAATCAAAACAACCCAAACAAAACACACATAAATGACCAAAAAAACTATACTTAGAGGGTAAATGCTTTTCTTACATTGGAAGGACTAGAAGGAAGAGGCGCTTTGTTCTGGTTCCTCGGAGGAGCCATTTCGTAATTATGAAATGGTAATGAAGTGAGAGAGAGAGACAGAGACAGAGATTTGATTTGTGAATTTTGAACTTTGAAGAAGTGGGACCGTGAATTGTAATCGAAGCTATATCAAAAAATACTACTTCTATCACACTACCATTGCTTTGAATTGCAGTAAACTGAAAAAACTCACTAATTATCTTCCTCTTTCTCTCTTACTCTCAAACCCTAATTGCTAATTTGGTCTGCCTCAACGACGCAGTTTTGGAGGAATAGGCTGAGTATTTGAATTTTTTTGAAATGGAAGCTGGCGTTTGGGGCTTTTTCAAGGATTCGTTGAAATGTGCACTACCAATTATACCCTTAACGGTCCAATATAATACTACTAGAATTTCTTTTATTAGTTTTTTTTCTCCTCTCGATTTTATTTTACATGACGCTATTTTAAAAAAAAAAGAAAATTTATTCTGGTATTTAAAATAACTGAACTTTAAATTTCTCTACTTATCTCTGCTACTTTTTTGCTTACTTCTTGTTGAGGGTCCTCAGAAATAATTTTTCCATTTTCCTAGGGTAATATGGATAATATTTATGTACATATTATTCTAGATCCCATTTATAAAATTATATTAAACTTATTATGTAATTGTAATTTCAATAGTATTTGTTAAATGGAAGAAGTTGATATATTGATTATTTAAGTTTGATGAATTTAATCTTCCATCTTTTTTAAGCATTAAATGCACTGTATTTTTGAGAATTTTTGGATTCATATTTAATAGCTATTACAATTTAAATAAAAATTTACGCTCTACATCAAAAATATTAAAGTACAAATAAATTCAGTGTTGTAACAGTATATATTGCCTCTACTTAATGACATGTTTTTATTATAGCCAAAATAATCTTACAAATATATTATTAATTTTATATATAATCAAATATCACCACATAAATTAAATTATAAAAATTAACAGTTTCTCTTATTTGCATTTCTGCACAAGGATTTAAATATTGGGGGTGTGGGACATGGGGTTCTCCACAGAGGCTCCATATGGCACTTAGAAATCGTTGGTGTAGCTTTTAATTGACTATCAAAATATTTCAATATTTTTTTCTATTATTTTATTGTTATCATTTTAAAATTTTGCACTCTTGATTTACTTTAGATTAAATTAACGTAATGATAATTCATCGGTACTTATCCAAAGATAAGAGTTGAAAATTTCAGTAGTTATAATATTTTATTTTATTAATGTGGCGAATAAATAAAAAAATATTACAGACACAATTATAAAAAAAAATTTAAAACGTAATATAGTTTCGAAATGAGTGGAAAAAAAAAAGCAGCAGCTTTATGAGATTACCAAAATATCACATTAATGGATCGTCAATGATCTAAGAATTTGATTCACGAGCTTTATTCGAAAATAACTATATTTTTACAAGATAGATGTAAGGTCTATATATATATATATATATTTTTTTTATTTTTTTTTTAAATTTTACTTGTATATTATTGTTGTAAAGATGAAAGAAAGATCATTGATTGATAAGTAATTGAAACATAATCGAAGCATCTAGCTAGTATTTTCGACTTAGACATACATTTGAATACATTTAAGAAAATATATGTTTATATATACTTAGGACATGAGTACATGTATTATCAATTAATCATTGATAGGTTTAGTTGACGTGGCAACCACAAAGAATAATAATTTGGACTTTTTACCATTAAAAAGGTGAAAAAAGAACTAGCTAGGTAACTTGAGTTACAAAACAAATGAAATTGATCTTTTGCCTTATCTTGCGTCTTATGTGTGTCAAGAATACTACTATTCTACCTTTCACCTTTTTCCCCATTGGATTTAATATAGATTATAGTGTTCTGGTAGAGTTCGAAGCAGATTCACTAAAGTGACAGTAAATTTATCTCAATCCTCTAGGTAAAAAATTACAATTTAAATATAAAATATATTTTGTATTTCTCTCTCTCTATATATATTAAATTTGAATCAACTAACTAGTTCGAATCCTAATAGTGAAAACCATGAATCCGTGATTGATATAATAGATACAAAGATAGCATTGGTAATATATCTTGTCACTACTTGGTGATTTGTGCCCATCCTTATAGTCCTTTTCCACAAACCTTTCCTAAGGCTTCTTCATTAGCCTCACATATTCATTCATGTGTTATTTTCACAATTAGATAGCCTTTTACTATTTTATTTTTCTTTTTCCTCAAACACTTTGAATTTATGCCTAACGTGTTTAGTTAACTATGACAAAATGTGATAAAGACTGTCAAGTATCATAGCCTTTTCTAATTATTCAAAGTCTTCATGATCCTTGTGTACCTAAGATTGAAAGAGCACAGCCACGAGAGACTTTTTCCAAAGCTGTGATGTTAACTGCTTGCCTTTTCTAGGTATATCACCATTTCCTTCCACCTTATAATTTATCTTTTATTTTTCTACTTGGCAAAGTTACATCATCTTAGAGGTAGTAGTACGGACTGCGTATGCTTTGTTCTTCTCAGACTTCACTTAGAGTGCATATACTAGATTTGTTGTTATTATTATTGTTGAGAAGTCGAAATAATAATTATAGTCTGCAAATGATGTTATTGACGGAGAGGGGTGGAAAAATTAACCCATATGATATTAACCAATCTATTCAAGTTTGATTAGGTTATTGATCGGTTATATATTTATCAATCAATCTATTTAATCCATACAGTTTAATTAACTCATCTACAAGTTGGGGTGATTTGAGCTAAATATGTAGCCTAGATTGCCACACAAGAAACTTTATAAGAATTTTTTATTTAATGTGGTATATATAGTCATAAATCATAATAAAGAAAAAGACATTGCAATTTATTAATTTTGCTTGATATAATTCATGAAAATTTAAATCTGGTAAAAGTTAGGCGAGTTTGGATCTATTTAAACCACTATTGTGCGCATCTTGACTCAGTCTATCTCATACCTTTTGGATAGGTTAATTAATAGCCAGCCAATTTATTAACTCATCCTATTTAATTACTTTTTGACCGTAACGTACCCTAACCCGTTTGTTTGATATCCCTATATATTGATATCGAGATATTGCGCACTGGTTGATCATTTGGCATAATGATGGAGACTTGAGCGTGTAACATATCCTGTGGAATCTCATATTTGGGAGCTACCTAAATTATAAATGAAGTGGAAAACTATGAATAAATCTTTTATATATATAGGCTTATATTAGTTGATTGCTTCATGAGCAGGGTAATATTAAAATTTATGTTGTTGTCTGATTTGGATATATCAAGGAAAAATGGCAAAAGAATAACAAATATAAGACCTAAATTAGATATACTAGAATATGTTTTATTAAATTATGAAAAATAATCAAAATAGCCAAACTTTGGGATAAAAACTGTCGGCTACAACTCAATTCTACTCGATCCAACTAACTTGTTGTATATAGTACAATTTAAATTGTATATATGCTTAAATTTATAAATTATGTATAGTATTTGTTGTTTTTTTTTTCATATACAAGTCTGTGAGTTTTTATATGATATCATAAATACAACTGAAGGTTGTATTTAAAAAGTTATAGCTAACTAGCTAAAAGTGTTAATGACAATCCATATGAGAGGTAAGTTGTAGCCGAGCAATTTTGGTTATTTTTCATAATTTCTATTTTGCCATATATCAATACGAAAGCGTAAAGAAGAATGCATGATAGGCTCCATGTTGTTCTTTTAAAAAAATCTCCTGAATTATTGCATGGTGAATTCGCCAACAAGGAACAAAAATATACCTTCACATAAAGCTGAGAAACGGATAATGAACGAAGTGAGAAGTATTTTCAAAGACTTGTGCAGTACGAATCAATGTAGTTCATAGTTGTTCTGATACTATAACTACCTACTCCATATATTATGGCTTTGGCAAACATAACTCAGTCGTCCTCACGCTAAGATAGCAGTATATACTACGGTCTGAGTCTAAACTAGTTCAGATTTACGTCAGATAGTCTTTAACTTTTACAGGGTGAAGGTGTGAATCACTTCCTATACCAAAAGCAACGCCATACATTAGATTCATATTCGAGATCTGATTTTGTTAGTGTTGGAGGAATAGTTAACGCTCTACGGCAACCTTTGGTGATGCATCAAATGGTTGTTGTGCTACTATAACTACTATACTCCATATATTATGGCTTTTGCAAATACAACTACCGCTCCATATATTATGGCTTTTGCAAATATATGTATTATAGTCCTCACACAGTCACGCTAAGGTAACAGTATATAATATGGACTGAGTTTTGATTAATTTAGATTCGCGTCAAAAATTCCATTTTGAGGGGTGTAACGTTCCCAGACGACTCCATAAATAATTAAGACTCGAATTCGAAATCTCTAACTAAGGTTGACGGAATATTTTCCACTCTAGCGACCACAACCGTTGGTGGTAAATCAAATAGTTGTTGTGATACTATAACTACTACTCCATATATTATGGCTTTTGGCAAATGTATGCCAGTCCTCATGCTAATGTAACAGTAAATAATACTGTAGTTCCAACGTATTGGCAAGGTTTGTATGTATGCCATTTTACGCTTGCTTGCCAATTAAAAGGTTGCTTTCAAGTGAAGAAATTAATTAAAATACATTACGTCAGTAAATTGAGTGAATTGAGAACTATGAGATTTTAAGTTTAAATTTTAGTAAAAACAAAAAATATTAAGTGGTTTCTTTTCATTTGTACTTTGTAGCCTTGATGGACAGATTTACTATACTGGTAATGGAAGGTTGACAGATGTCTCATACAAAAACAAACGAATTTAAGGAATTTGTGAAGGCCAAAATGGCAAAAAAGATGAAGTTATGGGGCAGATCTTTTGTTAAGTCGGACATGAACTAATGTTGGAGAATGAGACTGTTGACCTTTCTGTTCTTCTCTTTTTCTTTTCCATTTACTTAAATAATGGATTACCTACTCAACTAGTTAATCAACAAGAGAAGAAACTGAACAAGACAGAGAAGCAGAACGTCCAAATTAGAGTTCGTGGCCTGCAAGAAATTACTAGGTTCAAATTCCAGCAGGTCATTTCATTTTCATATGTCTTATTGGGGAGTGCAGGCAGAATTATCTGCTACAAGAGGTGACAATTATTTGTGGAATTAATCAAAGTGCAATCTAGATAAAATTTCTAAATTTGATCATAAATAGGCATAGGGAAATAGCAATTGAATCGAACTAGTTACATCATGCGAAAATAGAAAAAAATCTAAGCATTAAACAAGAGCTAGGGACGATGTCCAAAAATTGCTTTAGATTGCAAGTTGAAACTTTTTGGATCTCTTTATTAAAATTCACCATGTGTTATTGATTTTATACAACTCTGATCCAAAGTAATGAAGTTGATGAGTTACAATTTAAGATCAGAAAAAAATTGTGTATAATGACGTTTGTGGTTTTAAATTTAATTAAGGTGTCAAAAAGACAAAGTCATGTTAATCATTCTTAGGCGGTTAATACTTCAACTTAACAGAGCTTTTTATTAAAGGAAAATTTTAATTTTGAATTACAAACTATCCTCCAGAAAATTAAGGCATAAATAAAGAAGCAAGAAATCATCGAACCTTTGATTAGTTACTTTGCGTGAATTGCTTAATTAAAGAATGAAATCATTTTTTAATTAACCCCTTTCTTCTCTTCTAATTTAACCCTTGATTAGGTATTTGCGTTTGAAAAGTAATTTCTAATAAAGAATATACAAAATTTCTGAAGGTAGATTAGGAAACTACTAACTTGGGTACAATGAAATCAGCCTATTGTGTTTGTTTCAAAACAATAAAAAATATGATTAAGTGCTAAAATTCTATATGCACACACATGATTTGGTGTAAACAGTAATTGTGAATAAGTTTTTGCCGAACTAAAAGTGGCTAAGTTTTAGCATTTTTATTGCAAATTTTCATGCTTTGTCGACAATATAATAATTATATTACTATGGGTAAGCATATGAAAATTATAGTATTTATTTGGAACTTGTAAATTTGGAGCCAAAGGAAAAAGGTGAAGAGAAATCAGACAATAAAGAATGGAGATGCGGGGTATCGATCCCCGTACCTCTCGCATGCTAAGCGAGCGCTCTACCATCTGAGCTACATCCCCATGTTTGAACAATGTTTCCATAAATGTAATATATAAGAAAGTTGCAGCTAGACTCACTCCCTCATAATAAAGACTTTTCCGCAACTCCTTATTACTATTTTGCTTTTATAATTTGAGCTTCATTACTTTATAGGATAGGAGAAGGTATCTCAAAACTTTCGTTCGGAAAATCATAGCAAGATTATGTTAGGAGCATTGAGAAAATGATCAAATTTCATTTTATCTCTGCATTTCTTCATCTAACATCAATACGAGTAGATAAATATACTAGGGGTGCAATACTCCTTTATCATGGTTGAGTACCTAATTTTACTAGTCTCGTAGCTATCTCTACAACATCCTACGCACCATTCTTGTTGTCACTATTCAATTACTTTTTATTAGCAAAGGTTGTGAATCTAGCTTTATGAGCAAACTTTTACTACGATTCTAGATTGCAGTTCTACACTTCTATGGGAGAAAACTGAATTCACTCGAGGAACAAATGATAAGTTGGTATCATAGTGAGACATATCACCTTGACATTCTTCTCGTACTTATTACCTAAGAGCTATATTCCTTTGTTGGGCTAGTAAATTACAAAAAAAAAAAAAAATTCAACATGTTGGTTGATCTATGTGATATAAGGTGTTTATGTATGGACTAATTAATCATGCATATTAGTAATAGACCAAACACATATCTAACACCTTAAACTTATCCATATTTTTCAGTTAGACACTTGAACTTTGCCTTGTTTCAATTAAATACAAAACTACATACAAGTTTGTTCCTACCGGACACAACAAGCTGATGTGGAATATTTCTCAAATAAATACGTGTACTTATGCGTCTGATGTGAAAAATATTATTCCACATATTAAAACAAATGTCACATGAATGAAATTCATTCATACACAAATACTTAGGCTTGGAAAATCCCAGAGAAAAGTTCATGTTTTTCTTCCATTTTTATTCGATTTTCAGTCATTTTTTAAAAAATTAATACTGAAATTGAATCATTGTTGATCTATTCTAGTAATTTTATGATATTATTTTCATCCCTTTAATGTCATTTTCATTTATGTGACATTTGATTTATTATGTGGAGTAATATTTTCCACATATGATGCATATTTTTATTTGAAAAACATGTCACGTCATCTTGTTATGTCTGATAGGAACAAACTTGTATATAATTTTGTGTTGAAATAAGTCAAAGTTCAAAAGACTAAATGAAAAATTTGAACAAGTTTTAAGAGACAAGCATGTTCCTATATATCTTCCCAATTGATACATTTTACTCTTTGGTTGATCATGCAGACACCCTATATAATTCTCCATATCTAACATTAATCTGTCATCCAAAATATCAATTACCTTTTATACATCTCTGTAAGGCAAGTTTTGCCCCATTATACTTGTCCCCCTCTAGGTACATCAGAAATAATTTGGAGGGATCTGTGGAATTTTAACTTCTAAGAATGTGTGATCACCATTACTCAAAATTACCTCTGTTTTCTTCCAATCTGCATTTTCAGGCAGTTCAATCCTCCGAACACAGCCGTCTTCCCACCAGTTTCCAGCTCTCCAGTCCTTCGTCCCCGTCTCCATTTTCAGCCTCAACTGTCCAGTGACCTCTAAAACTTTGCCATCCTCAATGGAAACACGAATGATACCTTTATCAACTCCTGTTGCAGCAGATGTCAATAGCGTTTATCGAATTAATATTGCAAATGAATAGCATATGTAAACATGTTACAGTTTTCCTGGTGGAGGGGCGGAGCAACATGTAAGAAGGGGAACCCAAACTCGACTCCCGACCCTGATCAACTGTAGTGACTTGACTTCCGATTCCACACCAGAGATCCGGCCCTGATTTCCTATTCGGGGCCCGACTCCATCCCGACATCTGACCTTGGATTCTTCCCCAACTCCCTCCCCCAACTTTCGACTCCACACAAATTCCAACCGACGATCCTAAATTCTGTTTAATGAGAGTTGGGGTCTCAGGTCATGGTCGAATATGGTGTTATTAATATTTGACTAGATTAAACCTAAATATTTTTAAGATAATATTTTTTCTTAAGCTAAACAAACACTAAAAAATAAGTAAGAAATTTTTTATTTTTTTTTAAAAAAATATATTTTTTAGAAAAGACATGTCCTTGTACCAAACAACCCTAAATGAGAGTGATCTTATAATAAGAGTGTGGACATTTAAGTTTTCTTTTTTCCATTCATATATACAACATATCAGTTAAACCATAAAATAAATCATAAATCCATCTCTACCGAATGGAATGAAGAGGTTTAATTGAACACCAAGCATCCGATATGTAGTTTCACTTATATTAATTGAACACCAAGCATCCGATATGTAGTTTCACTTATATTAATTGAACACCAACCATCCGATATATAGTTTCACTTATATTCTACTCATGATCATATGAAGAACACACGAGGGTGGACCATAAATCAGGGACATGTAAAGAAGGAGGTTAAATCGAATTCTTTTCACTAAAAAATTATGTTAAATGCAAATAGTGTAAAAACAATTATATTTGTATACACATAATTTCTTTAATATCATAGACGCTTCTATATATAGCAACAAAGGTGGTTCAAAATTATTTAAGTGGCGTACATAGCTTCAAATTAAATCCTACAATAGTATAGTTCCGCTGCATGTCATTCAAGTAAAATCGGGGATGGAGCTAGAATATAACTTACGACATAAATATTAAATTAAAACTTAGTTATTAGTACTTGAAGTTGTTGTAGAATTTAACATTCATAAAGTTCGAATCTCAAATCTGTCTCTATGCAAAACTAAAGTAAAGTAAATAAAATAGATCTCTCTATGCTCACCTGGAATTTGTGCTTTCAATACATAATCTGTCTCCGTTTGAGCCCAATCAACAGTGCACTGATTATTATTGGAGCTTCGTGCATTATTCAATAACACATCTGAATCAAATTCCCAGAGTGGAAATGCATCAGAAGGATCAAAAAATTTCCCAAACAATAGTGGACTAAAAAGTGAACCTTCACACAAAGCCTTGTGTGTTATAAAATTCCCATTGTTCATGAATTTCACAAACACATCTTCTTTTAATGAAACACACCATTTTTTTGGATTTGGTTCTTCAAATTGAAGTTCAAGTTGTTTGTAACTGTTCATTGAATTAAAGTTAAATGAAAAAAGAAAAATAAATTTGAATAATAATGGTGGAGAAGAATTTGGTATTTTCAATTTCTCTTATACTATCTCTAGTGGTGCCTATAAGCAAAGCAGACAACAAATTCTATGGAGTATTTGGAAAAATGTGCTGTAAAGATGAGGGAATATATTATAAGTACTCGAAATACAAGGTCAAGTTATTCCATGAATGTTCTGTTAATTCTTACTTTTCCTATCCTTGTCAAAATTTGGACACCTATTACAGAATAAATTAGGTGATAAAAAGTTAAGAATAAAAATGAAGGAAATTTAGTGATGAAGTGATTTGCTAAAGGAGTATTTGAAAGTGCATTATATGCTGATGATTAATGTCATAAACAGTTGCACCATGCAACTTTTTTCTTTTCTTCCTATAATTTTTCTTTCATTTGTGGAATGAAATAAGCTTTAAGCAAATGGCATCTGCATATCCACTATAGGCAAAAAAAAAAAAAAATAACAGATGGTAAGATTCACTTAGCAAAATTCATGGCCATAGCAGGTTGGAATCTAGTACTCCATTAGTTAAGTTGATGTAATAACCCAATTTTCTAGTGATGTTTGTATGTTTTGGGCCTAAGCCAATATGTATGGCTTTAAAATACATCAATAATAGTGAAGAACTGTTATATATCATTTATTTTATTTTGTCGAAGTGAAATTTACCTTAATTTATCAATTATCTTATAAAAATATAGGATTTGGCTAAACTCAATTGAATATGAATTTGCCCCATCATCACCTAAGGTTACTTGTGGAGTGGCTTTACGATCTTCAACTATATGGATGGACCTACATAGAATCCGTCGGGTGCTCAAGCACCCATTAGCCTTATATTAAACTTTATATATGTATATAAATTTAAAGAAAAAATAGTATAATTTTTAACAGCGAGCACCAATAGAACAAATGAATTACTACATCATGGGCTAAAAAAACATCCACTAACCTTAAAATTTTAAATCCGCCATTGTTAACTATCATGTCACTAATGATATTGTTTTTTTTAGCCCACCGGTCATATAACTCTAAATGTGCCACGAATATGTAAAACTTGTTTTTTTTTTCATTTAATCAACATTCCTCTGGTGACGTTTTAAAATGAATTTGACTAGAAGTGTGATGATATTCAGTCGTAAAAAGCCTATATAAACATAGAAAATCTCAAATCATTAGTTATACATATATTCTAAATATTGATATTATTTTTTAATATACAACAACACCAACACCAACACATATACCTAATGTAATCCCATCAAGTGAAATTTAAGGGATGGTAGATATTGTACAGATACCTTATTTTCACCTTGAAGTAGAGAATTTTTTTTATAAACCCTCGATCAGCTCAAGAAAAAAGTAATCTAAAGTAATACATATATAAAATGAAATTGTAACGAAAATGAAAAGCCACGTTAAAATACTATAGACAACTTGACAAATCACATATCATGAACAACAATTTCAACAAGATAATACATAATATGACAATCTAAGTACAAAAAAAACAAAAGTAACCAAACTCAACGAACAAGAAACAACATGGTAA
>JBDJHY010000102.1:19642596-19656934 GCA_039654485.1 Withania somnifera | reverse complement strand
TACAAAAAAATCACCATACCTCTTTGCTCCAACTGAAAATAAGAACCTCATCCACTCACCTAAACTTAACGCATTTTAATTAATTACTAACTGCAGTGGCACGCTCAAAGAAAAAAATTAATAAATGAAAGTACTTTATCATACACCCTCAATCCTGGTGGAATAAAAAATTTCACCGTTCAAATAAATTTAACCCATTTTTATTTAGTCACACACTGCATTACTTTGCTCGAGGGAAAAAATTTAAATAAATAAAAAAAGTATACGTTACAATAAATTATTTATTTCGTAATTGAAATTTAAGATCTTCATTTAAGAAAATATTGAGTGAAATTTTTGTAAATCATGTAACACTTTCTCAATTAAAATTTAAAACATTAAATTTTAATTTATTAAATATTAACACATTAAAATAAAGGATATATATATAAACTATTTACATAACAATATAGATATACGTGAATCACTTTTTACCAAAATGTACTTTCAGGAAGAAAAAATAGTTAAACGCAACACTTATTAATTGAATTAAAGAAAACTCATGTTTGACGATATGCAAAATAAATTAATGAACCATAGTGAGATTAATATGGTTTGGATTAGAACAAAAAATTAAAGTATCCAGTCTTTATAAACTTCATTTTAAATAATTAATTTTAATTTTTTTTATATTTAATAAAATTATTTATAATTACACAAATGATCAAGAAATATATTAAATTACAAATTTTGAAGTCTATTTTTTTTTTTAATTAAATTTGGTCTTTGGGATTAATATTGTTGTCTTGTATTTTGTAGGCCCAACTACTAAAATCTCTATGTTGGAGTTTGCATTTATAGCCCAAATAGAAAAAAGACCTAGACTTAAATTATGGGGAATTTTCATAAATATAGTTACTAAATAGTGCAAATTTCTGTAACTTTTTTTGGATGACAAGAAAATTCAAAATCTTTCACCAGGAATATGAAAGAAAGTTTTCATATCTATTACTTCTCAATATATATTTTTTAAGAAAATCATTAAAATTTTAAATTTCAATTTTTGAACATAATGCTCGTATCATCGTATGATAGAATATTCATGTGAAATTTTCTCAAATTTCACATAAATGATGCTTTAATACATATTTTTTTTATTTCCTCAATAAATCGCGACGGCAAATCATATCAGGTTAATCTTTTATAAGTGAAAACAAAACAGTGGATTCATCAAATTTTGAAGTTAACACACTCTGTTGTAGTTTTTAAATTTTTAAACTAGAGCTGTTTTCTCTTTTGTAAACTTTAGTAGCAACTTTTAGTCTTATTAACTTTAGCAAATCAAGATGTTACGTAAATATTACTCTAATAATTAACGAAAGTTGATAGTATTAAAAAATTAATAATGATTTACGTGGTTAGAAACTAATTCCTCAAACAGTGGTGGACTTAGTTTTATTTTATTGTAACTCGTACTTGATATGAAAAGATTTTAGAAAATAGCAAATAAAATAATATGTGATATTCTCACTATTATTATTAATTTAAAAAAAATTAATACTTATTTATATTTGCCTCACACGTCAATATTTCCACAGAAAATAGTAGGATCACTAATTAAGATACTGGTTTAGAAAAAGATTATCTTCTTATTGTTATATGTTAAATGTTAAAGTAAATAAATAAATAAAATATTTTTAATATAACGAACAAGTTATACTCCTTTTTCATGAAAAACGGGGACTTAAATGAAAAGTTTGCTTAGAAATGGGGTTCAAATGTAATGATAAGCTCTTCTTTTAATTTTCAAACTTCTTTTATATTTGTCTTTTGGAATTCGAAGCTAATGGCGGGGAACATGTAATAAACAAAAAAGAAATACATTGTGTATCCTTTTATAATTTAAAATAGTTTAATTATTTAAAATTCAAGTCAAAATTTAATAGAAATATCAAAAATATTTTTTATTTTTATTCTTTTTTTATAATTCTTATTAATGACTATTTTTATTTTTAAAATAAATAAGAAGAATAAAATAAAAAATTATATTAAAATTATTTTTTTAATAAATATATATTATTTTAATAATTCACTTATAGGGAGTATCATCATGCATTGCACCTAAAAGAGAAAATGTACAATATTCTACAGCACAGTAGCATTAATCTCCCCAAATTTGAGCGTGGAATTTACAATTTGTTTCCTTGGGATTGTACAAGGATAGACCATAAAAAAAGGAATTAAATACTCCCTATTAGTTTTTTTTAATTTTAATTATTTCAATTTTTTTATATAAAATTAAGATTATTTTAAGTAAAATTTTTTTTAATTTTACCCCTAATATTAAATTATCACATTTTTTAAAAATTATGAAAAATAAAACTATTAAATTTTAAAAGTTATCAAATATAAATGACAATTATCTATGTGATCGTTTTTCTCTTTTTTTGATATTATATTTAATTATTTCTTCTCCTAATAAATACTTTTTTATTTTTACTCCTATAATCATTGTCTAACTAATACTTCTTCCATCCCTACATAGATGTTCGTTTTTCATTTGCACTTCTCTTAAAAAAATTAATTGATGTGTGATTTTGTTTAAACTGTCCTTGTTTATTATTGATTCCTAGTTAATACTTATTTCTTTTACACTATATTAATATCTATTTATATTTATTAATAAGGATAAAAGTATAAACAAATAATTAATTATATCTTAATTTTTTAAAATAACAAGTATTATGAAATTTTTATTTAAAGTAGGGATGACAAGTATCTAGGAATGGAGGAAATAAAGTAAGAATAAATTGATAAAAATATATCTTTAATCATTAATTTTTTTAAAAATATGTCAAATTTAAAAAGATCAAATATTTTAATACGGAGGAAATAGTACTCATAGATGATTACTATATACTTATTCCTATTTCTTTTTAGCTTGGTCCATAGTCAATGCAATTGTTATTACTAATGATATTTGCACAGTGAAAATTTATCATAACATTAATAAATTTTATATTTGCTATCAACCTTAAAAAAATTGCTAAATTTGAATAAAGCTATTTATAATAATTTTTGCGATTTAATTTTTTTCGAACCTTGTATATAAATTAGGTATTTAATTAGCTATCAACCTTTATAACCTTGCCTTTTTAACAAGCTTGAAATTGATAATATGAGGAAGCTAAGATTATATTTGCAAAAGTTATTTTTACGGAAGTATGTGTCATAAAAATCGCAAACAATACGTTGATGTATCTGCGACCATCAATACCAATATTTTTACGATGAGCTCATACGAAAAATATGTAATATACAATTTGACAAAAAAAAAATTATTTAATAATATATTATATATATTATTTAAATTTTTAAAATATATTATTACATTCACATCAAATCATCAAAAATATATTACATTTGAAAAATGCGACACAAAGTAGTGCCATTTCTGAAAAAAAATTGACTGATATTATTAATTATCTTACTTGTTATTTTTTTTCAGATAAACATTGTTTTATATTCATGTATAATATACTACTAGTATATAGTAATAGTACTAGTATCAATGTGTCATTAAATTCAAATGTGATTCTCATTCAATTCAAAATATCAGGTGATACAGTGGAGGACTGAGGTGAGGTGAGGTGAGTGGGACTGTGACTCTTCAAGTGTCAGAGTAAAATTTTAATTTTTAGCCTGTGGTGCACCTATGCTTATGTTATTGTCATTCATTAACATCACCGAACCAAATTTTTTTATAGCTTCTTAGGTTTCTTCTCTTGTTTTCCTTTAATAATATAACTCATTATATTCTTGTTTTTTTCATTCAAGTGACTACATCCTTGTTCATTGTCTTTTGCCTTCAAACTTTTTTGCTTTTTTCTTCAATGGGGTTCTAGTTAGATTTTCTTGAGTGTCTTTAATTTTTGTTTGGTTTTTAATTTTTTGGGTTGTTTTCTTGAGGGTATTCAGTATTGTGTATTCACTTTTGCATTTTCCTTAGGTGGATAATCTTGGCCAAGAATAGAACAATGTTCTTGAGTGACATTAATTTGTGCAAAGTTCAAATTTTTCTTGCTTCTTGAGGGTATTGGTTATTTACTTTTGTTTTCCAATAGCTAAAAAATGGCATTTTTGCTAAGGGATAATGTTAGCCAAGAATGAAAGAACTTCTTGACTGACTTTAATTTATGCAAAGTTTTAATTTTTCTAGCTTCTTGAGGGTATTGGGTGTTCACTTTGCTTTCTAATAGCTAAAAGAGGCATTTTACTTAATGGTATCCAATAATAGAAAATCTTCTTGAGTGACTCTAATTTGTGCAAAGTTATAATTTTTCTTGCTTGTTGGGGATATTGCGTTATTCACTTTTGTTTTCTAATAGCTAAAATGTGGCACGTTACTAAGGGATAATGTTAGCCAAGAATAGAAAATCTTGTTGAGTGACTTTAATGTGTTCGAAGTTTTAATTTTTCTTGCTTCTTGAGGGTATTGGGTATTCACTTTTGTTTTCTGATAGCTAAAAAGAGTCATTTTCATTAGGGATAATGTCAGTCAAGACTAGGAAATCTTCTTGACTAACTTTTTGGGTTTGATGGAGGTAGAAAAAGATGTTGGCTTTAGGAAAAGTTCAGTTCTTTTAGAAAGTTATGCGACTATAAGTATGGGAAAAGATATAATTTTGAGTATATTGACGGTTTGAAAAAGATATTCTTGAAAATGGGAGAGAAGAAGAATATGCCAGCAGTTTGGTTTTCTTTGAAGAGATCTTTGCATTGTAAATCAGAGCCAACAGATGTTCATGACCCAAAAACAAGAAAACAGGTGAGCACTATATTGACTAGAAAAGGAGGAGGAGGAAGGTCTGGTTGTTCAAGGTCCATAGCAAATCTCAAAGATGTAATCCATGGAAGTAAAAGACATTTAGATAAGCCTCCAAGTTGTAGTCCAAGATCTATCGGTAGTAGTGAGTTTCTTAATCCAATAACTCATGAAGTTATTCTGAGTAATTCAAGATGTGAGCTGAAAATCACGAGTTTTAATGGTTTTCAAGAAAGTGCTAATGGTGTTGGGGGAACTAATGGTGGTTCAACTTTTGTGGGTACTTTAAGGCCTGGTACCCCTGGTCCAGGAGGGCACCCTACAATGCATTATTTTAATTCTGGCTGTAGGAATACTGTGGCAACTCCTACAAGGAGGAGTGCCTCTTTTCTTGTTGATAAAGAAGGATCTGCAGTTGGGGGAGGTCATAGTAGTTTTCCTTCAAAAACTAGGCATCCACTTGACAATGATGTTAATGGGACTTCTGGAGTCACATGTCTTAAGTGTGGAGAGCAATTTGGGAAATGGGAAGCTCTTGAAGCACATCATCTTTCTAAGCATGCTGGTAAAAAATCTTGTTTTTCTATGTTTTCATCATCCCTTGTCCTAACAACCATGTTTTCTTGCTTTCACTATAGCTTTTTTCCCTTTTCGTTCTCTTTGTCTGAAAAAAAGTACTACTTCACTTTGGTTTTTTGTTCTTCCCCCCCCCCCTCCCCCTTTCCTTTTTCCTCTCTGTGTATTGTGTGAGATTGTACTACAAAACCCCCATTCCCTAGGAATTGGAAGTTCATGTCTATGTCATTAGTGTTAGAAAGATTGCCCCTTTTCAGTCAATTTGTTTGAAATTTGCTTCAAAAGGAGATCGTAGCAGTAATTTCTGCCTAAAATGATTAGCATTAAGGGAGAAGAAATCATGATATTATGTGCATTACACTTTATATATCTATGCCTACACTGCAACTGCTGAATCAGAGTAGAATTGTGCTTCCCATCACCATTTATGTCAACTTAGAATCCTCGTAATACAGATTACATTCGGATGTGCTCACCTAGGCATGTTGCTTCCAACTTGCTTGGGATTGAGACGTCTTAGTAGTAGTTGTTATCGTGTTCATTTTCTCGACTTGTTGGTTTAATGATTTTGAAAGGCTTCTTAGCTTGTTGCTTTTTGTTCAAATGGACAGTTAGTGAACTTTTGGAGGGTGATTCATCTAGGAAGATAGTAGAAATAATCTGTCGCTCAAGCTGGTTAAAATCTGAGAGCAATGTTGGACGGATTGAAAGGGTCTTGAAAGTTCACAATACACAAAAAACACTGGCTCGGTTTGAAGAATATAGGGAGATAGTGAAGAGCAAAGCAAGTAAGCTCCCTAAGAAACATCCACGATGTATAGCTGATGGCAATGAACTTTTAAGGTTCTATGGAACTACTTTAGCATGCGGCCTTGGCATGAATGGATCCTGCAACCTCTGTATATCTGATAAATGTTGCGTATGTCGAATTATCAGAAATGGTTTCTCCACAAAAAAGGAATTCAAAGGTGGGATTGGCGTCTTCACCACTTCCACGAGTGGAAGTGCTTATGAATGTATCGAGATGAGTGAAGACGATCCATCCTTGAGGAAAGCATTGATCGTTTGCAGAGTAGTTGCAGGTCGAGTGCATAGGCCATTGGAGAACATTCAAGAAATGGCCGGCCAAACCGGGTTCGATTCTTTGGCAGGTAAGGTTGGCGTGTACTCGAACATAGAGGAGCTTTACTTGCTTAATCCAAAGGCTCTTCTTCCTTGTTTTGTGGTAATCTGCAAAGCCTAAGGATAAAAGAGACAGAATGTTTAAAGTTAGCAGTGAAATTTTGCTTCACGTATAGGCTTTTCGACATGTTGTTCTGCAGGATTTTTTTGTTCTTGAAGTCTAAATTCTTACTTCCTGCAATTTCTGTATCTGTTATTTACCAAAATTTGGCAAAGCTAGATGATCCAAAAGTGTCATTGATAGGTTTTTGTTCATTTTGTTATGAGGTGTGACTTTTGTTATGAGGTGTGACTAACTTCTTCTCTATCTCTGATAGCTTTTGGTATTCATACATGTATTGGTGTAACAGAATGCAGTTTATTGAACATAGTAATATAGACAACTATAGAAATGGGACCATTTCAGCTTTTAGAATGAATCCCTGATCTCAAATCTGAGCAGTTTTGGACTACACCCTTCACCCTTGTGACACTTCAAAAGACAAATGGTTGCAGGGGCTTTAGAAGTTTGTGAATTATGCTTCTGCTTGTTGCTCACTCTTTAAAAATGTCGCCTGGTGCATATCATATCCTTCAAATCTGAAGTAACTAAACATCAATTTCAAGTAAGTTTTAGGGTCGGTTATAACAATTCTTACTGCCCGTGTGCACTAATACACTATAAAAAAGACCAATAAATTGTTCATTTTGATTGAGTTTGACATGATTTACACTTGGGAAGATCATAATTGATTTTCTAGCAAGGTTATTTTACCCTTTTTACTCGAATTACCATTTAGCCTTTACCCCTATTACTTTATATCATTTTTAGATTGTTTGTGTGATTGGTTTGAGGAGAGAAAGGAAAGATTTTCTATTTTGGAAGATTCTTGAATTTTGAAGGCTTAAAGTGATAAATATTTGACTTTAGTCAACATTTAAAGTTCAAAGTCTCGAATTAGAAATTCATCAGTTTTATCATCTCCGAAATATGGAATTTGATCTAGAAGGACTTCCAACTTCAATTTTAGACCGTTCGTGTTGAGTTTGAGTGATTTGATGGGATAATATAAAAGTTTAGGTCTAAATTTAAGGCTAGAGTGCTCGAATTTAAAATCTGACGATTCTATTAGTTTTGAAAGGTAATTTTTAGCCTATAAAGAGGTTTTATTTATGTTTTGAGTATTTTAAGGGTATTTTGGTAATTTGATCCAAAAATTCATTTAGTATGGTCCTTAATATATATCGAGTCAAGAAGACCTTAGATTCATAACTTGATGGTTTTGTTGAGTTTGGAATGTCAATTTAGTATGATTGCATATGTGGTTTGTGTGCACGGGATTTTGAATAAATTTCAAGGGTCTAATCTATGTTTTGAGTTGTGAAATGTACCTGATGTTTTCAATTGCTCGTGCAACATGCTTCTCTTCTTTACGTTTGCGACCTCATGGGCGTGTTTGCAAAGAGCAATGTTGTTATTCATCATAGTGGCAGATGGGTGGACGTATTCATGATGTGCTAGGGGTTTATTCTTCATGATCTCGATTGGTGGACCACGTTCAAAAAGAAGGAACAACAGACCAAACTATGTTGAGTTTATCATAATCATGAGACGGGGACTGTGATTAAATGATTGTACATAATAATTTTTAAAACCCAAATTTTTCAAGAGTTGTTTTGTGAAAGTACAAACTCAAGGCAATTTTTACCAAATTTGGCAAGATCAAATATTTCAAGTCTAAACTATTAGATAATGATTCCTAACACTATTTCATCCATTATATCAACATTTTCACTTTGAAATTTTGGTTTTCCAATGCTAAAATGGTTTTTAAGCCTAATTTCAAAAAACAAGTGTCATGATTTTGAAGAACGAAATGAACTTGGATTTTGATAAAACTTTACATTTAGACTTCATATTTTTAAAAATGAAATTTCAATTTTTCACTTGTGGGTTCAGGGAAGATTTTTAGCATTAAAAAAATAGGTACTGATTGTTTTGTTTTCTTGTGGGTGATGTGATTATGACTAGATTGTTCTTGTGTAGAAGCTATAAGGAAGGATAAAGTCTCCATGTGGTTGAATTAATCCCTAATTGAAGCAAGTTTGTAATTACCCTCTATGTCATTTTTCCGATTTCTGCTTATTTTTACCATTTTCTCTTCCCATAGCTACATTATGCTAAACTAAGTTTGATTAAATGGTTAATTCGGGAACAAAATTAGTCTTGAGTAAGATTTTGTAAACTTTGAGTTTTAAAGTTTAAAAGTGAGAAACAAGGAACTTTAGGGGTCATTTAGAGTTAGGAATCTTAAAACAAAAATTACGTCATTTTCATTAGCTCTGGAACATTAACTTCGGTCTAATAGCACCTTCATATTCTATTTTAGCCCATTGTGGTGATTTTGGGTGATCTGATAAAATGAAATTGAGTTTTAAGGGAAATGGTTGACTTTGGTCAACATTAAAACTTAGAGTGCCCAGATAGGAAATTCTATGATTCCGTTGGATTTGAGAGGTGATTTTCAGCTTAGAAAAATGTCTTTTATATTTTTTGTAAGTGGCGTGGGTGTTATGGCCTTTTTTGTGATTTTAGGTAAAAATAGACCCTTAGTGAGTATCGGGTCAAGGAGACCTCGAGAGAATTTTTTTGATGGTTCTTTGAGTCTGAAATCTCAAAATTATCATGGTTGCATATATTATTTGTTAGCACGGGATTCAAAATGAATCCGAGGGTCTATCCAGAGCACAAATGTCCCTTAACTTTTGATGTTGCTGTCTCAGCCTTAGGGCCTTCATCGCGATTGCCTGGCTAGTAATACAATCGCGAAGGCTGGGTTTCCTAGCAGACGAGATTGTGTGGTGGTGTCCGTGATTGCGTAATACAAATTATTGGGGCATCGAGATCGCATGGTGTGAGGCCGCAATAGCTTAAAGATAGTATTTGGGGCATGACGATCGCGTGGTGGGAGGATACCATTGCGATAAAGGTACTATGTTCCTATGCAGTTTTTGAAACAAATATTTCACGAACTCTTTCATATTTTTATGCAGAACCCCAAATCTAAAACCCTAATTTGGCAAAAAATATTGATTGGGTAATTTTCTAACATATTTTCATCAATCACCGCTCAATTTAACATAATTATTAGATTAAAAAATTAGAAGGTTTGAACACCAAAAGGGTGGTTTCCAAGTATGAACTTTAAAGGTATAAAATTTTTATTTTGAACAATGAAATAGAATGCATTTTCAACAAGACTTTGTGTTTAGGTTCCTCTAGTAATGAGTATAGTTAGAATATTGAACTCGTGAGCCTGGGGTGAGTTTTGAATAAACCTCAAATAATTGAGTTCTAGTGTTAATTATTATGTATTTCCTTGTATTCCTTATATGGGTAACTAAATTGTGCACAATTGAAGGCATTCCACAGAGGAAAAGCTCTTGCATGATTTGATTCTTCATTTTAAGGTAACTTGAGGTTCCTTGGTCTCTTTATAAAGTATTAATGATTACTTGCTGGATTATGTGTAGTTGGGGAAGATGATTACTTTGAGGTTTTTAATATTGAATATGTCGGGTTTATAATAAGAAAGCTTGTGAATAATGTGAATTCCTAATAAATTATTGAATCATGTATTTGATTTGGATTATAAGTTGCTTTGAATTGACTCATGTAATTTAAAATGGTATCTTGATGAAGAACTTGGCTTACATATGTATTTGTTGTTGAAATTGCCCTATGTAAATTGTTGATAGCTTTATATATCAAAAATTGTGAAACCCGTGAGGCTAAATTGAGACAGAAAGATACTCTTGATAATGGTTGTCCATGAGAGGCCAATATTATTAGATTGAGGATTGAAATTGATCACTTGTGAGGTTAGACATAAATTAGGTACATTGACTAGGATTGAATTGTGGGGATTATAAAAATTACCATTTTGTTGTATGTGATGATAATTTGAGCATGATTTATCTTCCTTGGGTGAAATTATACTTACTTGTGCTCTTGAGTTAATATTGCTAATTTTGAGTGTGGTAATAATCAACACAATATTGGTAATGTAAATATTGCAACAATCGGCACACTATTCTTATTGTACGTATGGTAACAATCGGCACACTATTCTTATTTTTAAGTATGATAATCATCGGCACGCTATTCTTAGTTTTAAGTGTGGTAACAATCAGCACGCTACTCTTATTGTTCAGTGAGTAAGCATAGGCATGCTTGTTTATAGTTAAATGTCGTAACCATCGTCACGCTATTCATCTTATAAGTGTGGTAACTATCGACAAACTATTGTTATTATAGGTGTGGTAACTTGTATTAGTTATCAACTTGATCATATTGAAACTTATTATGACTTGAGATCACTTGATATTTGGGCTGGTTCAGTCTCATTGGGTGGATTATATCATATTGCATCTTAGGAGGCCATCCAGGCAGTGGCAGTGGCAGTGGCAGTGGCAGTGGCATTGCTCTTACATTGATTTGAGACCACTAGATCTCCTCCCCTGGCTTGGGAGACTTTTTTCTAGAGTCTTTGTTGAGAGGTATGTATCTTGGTTTAAGGGATTTCCTCCGCCACTAGTTTGATGAGTTAGAGTATGGGAGAATAAAAGTGAACGAGTATGTGTCCTATTTCTACAAGCTATCTAGACATGCTTTATCCATTTTGTCAGAAAAGAGAGAGAAGATAGACACGTCCATGAAGGGGTTGATTCATCCTCTCAGGGCATCAACATTTCTAGCCTCTTAGTATAAGGGAGCCACTTTGCAAAGTCTGATCGAGGCTTCTAGAGGTTTTGAGAAGTTGCACAAGGATTAGATAAGTAATAGTAAGGGAAAAAGTCCTTATTCCTTTGGTCAGTTCTCAAGTGCCTGGTCTCGAGGCAAGGGTATTTTGGTCATGGTAGTCATTCCCGTCTCCTAATACCATTTTAGGAAACCATGTAGACTTCTAGCCCTAGCCAGGCAGTTTATAGTGTATTTATCCCCGCCTAGAGTTCTTGTGAGCTATCGGAGAGTTTCAGGCCAAGTTGTCCACTCGGATTCTCAGAGTTTGTCCCTGTAGTTTTAGCTCCCAGAGCTTATTTTTTATGTGGAGATCTGGGATGTTTCAAGAGGCATTTCTATATCAAGAATTGATTAAGTTTAGATAGGATTCTCAAGCCTCTCATGCTCCAGTTAGGGCACCTGCAGCCTCGATCAGTGGTAGAGGAGGTGTACAGTCAGGTAGAGGTACATAACATGGCATTGGTGCACATCAGGATAGTAAAGGTTTAGGTCATTCTACATCTCAGTCTAGAGGTGATAGAGCTTGTTTTTGTGCATTCCCGGGTAGGACCGAGTAAGAGATTTCCAACATAGTTATTACAGGTATAGTCCTACACTACACTCGACTTGCTTTGTGTAATTGATTCAGGGTATACTATCTCCTATGTATTTGTATATTATGCATTTTTCCTTGTTATGATATTTGTCTTTTTATTATAGATATTTGTGTGTCTACCTCGTGAGTTAATTCTTTTTTAGTGGGTCGGAGGTACTGATCTTATAATGATGCTCTATTGGGTTATGGTGCGTGGATAAACTTGGGCGTTGAATGAGGGTTGTTGAATGAGGGGCTAGTGGTGTGATGATGTTTTGTTAGCCTTGTCTTTAGGTTCTTGGTAATTATCTATTGTAAGAGTGTTGAGTTTTTATGGATAAAGTATATTTAGAACTATATTTATTATCGAATCAGCTTGGTGTAAACCGAGGATTCCAGTTATAAAAGTCAGGTAATAGGAAGAGTTAGGTGTTGGGTACTAGAAGGCCAGCATTATGAGTAAATCAGGAGAGGATCTTAGTGGTTAGGATGAAGGAGAGACTCTACGAATAGGACACTTTCTTGGGAGTACTTGTGTGTTTGTACTATGGAAATCCTAGAGACGATCTTTATGGGATTTTAGATAACTAACTGTGAACGTATGTGCATTGATAGTGGAAGGAGTTATGGTGTAGGATTCACTGGCTTCTTGGATATTGGATCGCTTAGGATTTAAGGGCTTTTGTTGGTTGAGTTTGTCTCTATGGGTTTTGATCCGTCAATATTACTTATATATGGTATTATGCATGCTTTTTGGGGGTTTCCATTGGTTACATCGTTCCACATACCAATAGTCGATTCGTAGTGGTGGATTACATCAATTATATGGATTGGCTTGACAAGCCTTGGCTTGTGGAATCGCCTATTGGAGAGAAAGTATGATCAAGGATGTAATTAACGTTGACCATCACTGGATTTTTGCCGTGTTGGTGGGTCTGTTGTCACGACCCAAAAATTGAATTGTGATGGTGTCTATATCCTAACTATAGACAAGCCTAACCTTGGCCTATAGCGTTAAGCAATGGTCCAGTACCAGGAACGAAAAGGAAAGAGAAATGAGATGAAGAGAAGAGAAGGAACAAAAGGACACAACAATACATAATAGAAAGTAATTCCCCAGAACCTAGTATCGTGGATGTAGAGAATCTATATATAGAATAATACAATTTTGTTTTTCATTTTTTAAAATTACAATATAACTATTTTGAATGAAAACCAAGAAAACTCTAATGACAGAAGGAGAAATGGTTCGCCAGAACACCAACTTCTCATCGTATCTCCTGAAACAACTCCAAGATACCTCGCATGATCATGTCTGTCCTACTGAGTTGTACCTAGATCTACATTACAAAAAAATGCATAAATGTAGCATGAATACCAAACACAATGGGTACCTAGTAGGCATCATAGGCTGGCAGGGCAGAAGCAAGAATAAGTAAGGTAAGGTGCAGTCATGAGCAATTAAGGCAATAGAAAACAAGTGAATCTAAGTCATAAGAAAATCATAAACAACGCAACACGTACCAGGATCTCCAACACAACAACCATAATGAGAACTCATAAAATGACATGGGACGGATAACAAATTAATCTATCTGTGAGTAAGCAAGAAAAGTAACTAAAATCCTCAAGAAGATAGCAAAAAAGCCTAGCTAAAAATAACATAGCAACATACAAGTAACCAAATGAAACCCCCCCCCTTAAGCCTGAAGGGTGCATATAGGCTCAAAGAATTTCATCAAAGGGGTGCTGCAAAAGTAAATAAGTGCCCACATATATCCTCCCCGACATGTAGACACAGCAGGAAGGGCCCATGAGAGATATCTCTGTATACGACTACTCCGCCGGTATACTCCTTCCCAGGCTATGCAATATGCCCAAGCATAACGACCTAGGCCGGAAGTCCCGTGGAGGTATTCAATCCCACACATAAAATTCTCGCAAAAAACCAACTAGGGCATAGTCATTAGGGCGCAAATACGAAACTCGATCATAGCTCGTATCTCAGTGAAAAACTCAAGTCTAGATCGGCTCTAAAGATACTAGCTAAATTCTAGGGGATTGCTGTTAAGCTCTAATCACAAGTTTAATCCCCTCCCCAACCTCAATTACATTCTAGAGACATCATATAACATACGAAAAGGGCCTTGTAGCCCCAAGGGTATATAAAAAGTAAAAAGGCCAGGGAAATAGGTTATAGACCAAAGTGATAACTGTAACGGGACTCCAAACTAGTAACCCAACCCGAGCTGGCAATTTACCAAACATATACATCACTAAATACCAGTCTAAAAAGAGTAAGTCGTAGCTTAATTGGACGTCGATGATATCCTTGAGAAACACACCGAGTTAGAAAAAATTAAAAAAAATGATAGGAATTACATGAAACTAGCAAAAACGTAATCCACACGTTAAGACG
>JBDJHY010000102.1:19528116-19540097 GCA_039654485.1 Withania somnifera | reverse complement strand
TTTAATTAGTTTAATGTATCTTTAGTATAGTGTATATATATAGTATGTATATTCTTAGTATGGATATATTTTTTGTACATATATATAGATGTCTTTAGTATAATTATATAGACTTCTAGTGTATCTTGTGTATATTGTTAATACATAGTATATATCGTTAGTAGATAGTATATACTTTAGTATATATGTAAATATTATTAATAGCTCTTGTATACTAGTACTAATTTTATACGATATAAATATATATTTATATGAATTAAACGTGTTTAATATTTTTTTTAAAACAGAATCACTGTTCGTAACGGATCTGACCAGACACTGTTCATATGAATCAGGCCAACCCGGATCAAACATTTCAATCCAAATTGGCTCAGCCCATCTAGGCTCGGCCCGAATTATTTAGGACCGGAATAAACTGGACAAGAAACCTTCAGGCCAATTTTTTTTGGGACCGAACCAGCCCAGCCCAGCCCATGGACAAATATAGCTTACCGTATCCTATTGTTATTCAGCTAGGTGTCAAGAACACATATTCGGACATATATTGTCCTTGAAAGTAATCTAAAGTGAACAACCATTATATCAAAATGCAACCAAGATTGGGAAATATAGACCACTTGATTGACTCATCAATTTAAATCCTTATGTTATATATGATAGATGTGATCCCAAAAAGAAAGAAAAGAAATTACAAAGCCGACAGCTAAATAACAAATTGATGACATAAAGAACCATTACCTTAGTCAAATCACATCAAACGTTTGGATATTTGCCCCCCTTTCCTCTTAGGTTCTTGTTTCTTACTGCCCATTAAATTTATCCATAGTTGTACTATTCATTCAAAAAAAAAAAGAAAAAGAGCAGGATCTGTTCATTTATTCAAAATTTTGCTTCAGGTCACGTCAAGTCAGTCTCTTGAAAATGGAAAAAGAAAATTGCACAGAATGTGAATAATGTGGGAAGTTCAAGAGTATATATGGGAGTACAATTGCTAACTGTTTTATACTTCGAGTGACCCGTTTTGACTTTGGACTCCTCAAATCATGTATATAAGGAAAGACTCTTTCTATTGTGTGTGTTAGGCATGCTAATCGTAATTAAAAGAAGTAGCCCTAACTTAAAATAAAAAGTTTTAGAAAAGTCTTTTACAAATTTAATATTAACAGTACAATTAAGTGCAACACATCAATTGACTTTTTGGCTTACTACGCTTTGCAAAGACTTTCTATTTAGGCGTATATCTTAGTATAACAAAATAAGAATTTTGCTAATTATAAAACTTGATCAAACGTTTCACGCAAGATTTAATGACAATCATCTAATATTTGTAGAAAAGTCATTAATTTCCCATTATAACAAAAATTAATTAAAATAAATACATATAATAAAATTACATTTATTATGAATTCACCTACTCTAGTCTAAAATATAAATCTAAGACTATGTTTGTGACAAGACAAGTGCTTATAAAAATGTCGCCGAAAACTTGGGCTTTTCTTTTCACCCATATGCTATATGAATCAATTATTCTTGACTTTGTTTCTTCTTTCTCTTTCACTTTCAAGGAGGACAGATTGTGACTACTAATACCCTCTTCTTTTCTTTTTTATTCATTTATGTTTTGACATGTTTGTGCTTTCTTTTCATACATAATTTTATTTATATTTTACTTCAATTAAAAATAACTTTTTTTATGTTCACAAATAATGGTGAAGTCAAAAATTATATATAATAAAGTAGGTCCATGTAAAAAAATAAAGTAAATCCAACATATATACATAAAAATAAATGTTTAACCTAGCTAACAACATAATTATTCGAATGGCATCTGTTAACATAAGATGATTCCGCCATTATTCATATGATAAAAGTAAAACTGCTTATAACAGAGTCTTTTTGAAATCCCACTTGTTTTTGAATGGGTTCTCTTTTTTATTTTTTGGTCTATTGACGTGGGTCTAAGAGCTGTTCTTTTATCCTCTTACTGTAGTATTGTCGGTCAAGTGCTCTAAATATAAGGGACACTGTTCATGCATTATTACTGTTGACACTGATAAAAATTAAAACAAAGCATAAAATAATTAAAGGGGCTATCCAATTATTTTGTTACTCTATAGTCTATAGTAGTAATATTTATAGCTGTCGGGTTTACAAGTTTCCACTTTCTCAAAGGAGAAAGTATTTACATTTTGAGGAAACAAAGTTACTGAATGCAGTGTACTTCTTTTGCCTTGTACTTGAGAGTTCATACACAAGTACGAGCGCATATACACTGGCATACCATAAACAGATTTTTTTGGTTAAAAGCAACAAGTAACATGGTCGTTTTTTCAGAGATATTTTTTCTACTTTACAAGATGATTAAGAGATTGAATCTTGACAGTACACAAATTTATGGGTGGAGTAATTATAATTTTCGGACTAAATTATCTCACTTGAAAGGTAGAAATAATCTAAAATTTAATGGAATATCAAGAAATATGCAATGTGTCGGTATAACTAGAAATAATTGTTTTTTTCTTTTTAGACATTTGGATTTAGTCAAGTTTTTTTTTTTTTTTTGCAAAAATTGTTTTCCCGTTGGGAAAGTCTGATCAAACACAATTCGTTCATTAAGTAATGGCAAAAAGAACTTCAAGAAAATAAAAAAAAGATTTTGAAAAAGTAACTAAACAGGTTGTTAGATTGTAATTATGATTGTAACAGTAATAAGTATCAAAGTGTCAAGAAGATGATCAAAAGCTTGATTGAGGGTCCTAAACACCGAAAAAAACCCTACTAAGAAAGTTTTCCTAAATAGGAAAGAAAGAATTAACATAATGAATAATCATAAGAGTGGGTGGAGGACGTTATAATGGTTATGGACTAGGTTTAATACGTTAGTTGAAGGCAATAGAAGTTTTAAAAATTAATAAAAATTGGAGGGCCAATCCATATGGAGGACCTTGATTGTGGCCATAAACTCACATGCTAGCATCAATAAAATGAGTTTGTCTCTCACTTTTGGAGGTTAGGATTAGAAGAGGAAATAATATAATATTTGGGAGGTGTTGAATTCAAGTCCCCTAGGCCCTAATACTGTGCAATTATTATTGCCTAGCTAGCATGAAGGACGTCATATACATTTTTCAGATATTCCATATCGATATCGAAACTCAGAACAAATCAAGAAAGTTATAATCCTTAACATGAATCGAGAAGTTTTATATTGGGACATAAAATGCATCATAGTAAAAAGGATTTTGTTTAACTTTGAAATCTATTACTAAAGATGAAGAGGTGCTTAGGACTTTAGCTAACTCTTGTTAGTAGAGGATAAAGCATGACAAGATAGATTAAAAAGTTGGAATACTTTTTCTCTTTCTTTCTATTCTAAGTTGGAAATAATAATAGTGGTGTACGTACTAATTCTATATTTAAGAATAGAAAGATGACACTAGTTATGATTCCAAAGCATTGAAAGGTCCATCCTTAATCACAAAACACAAAGGTTAGATTCCCCACTTTCCATAGTAAAATCTTGTTTATGCTCCCTAATCTAAACACAAATAGTAGTCTAGTGATATTAGGAGTTTTTAAACTTTAAAAAGTCCAATCCAAAATTGATTGGTTCATGGAGATTAAACCTTTTAGCCCATCGTTTCCTGTCCCCCCTTTAGCCCAACCATTTGGGCCCATTTGCTGAACAAACACGCTTGACCATCAAAAGTACTCTAAAAGACAGAAAGGATAAAAGGGGAGCAAATACTTGTGCCCCACTTTTTATTATTATCTATGGTTTTGAAGGAAATTGGCTTAGGGTGAAGATTAAGATTTAGCAAATGGTAATGTGGGGAACACATTCATGCACAAATTGAATTAAATAAACTAAATTACAAGTCTACCAGAGAAAGACCTCAATTGAGTAGATTTTAAATTAGATACATCGAAATCTACGATTAAATTTACAAATTAAAAGTTAACAAAAAGTTTGGAACATTGTACAATTTTTGCATGTCATTCTTACATAGGGATTATACTAATTTTCTTTGTATCGTTTAAATTTTATCAAATGTCTTCAAAAGGATGAGTTATATACATGGTGAAAGAAATTTTTACACCATCAAGAAGAAAAAAAAAAAAGGAACCTTGGGACACACACATCATATAGTTCCTCCCCGTGACAAGTTGGGATCGATATTTTGTCACAATGTTGTATTATTTGCTTATTATAATAGGTAAACTATCTTATCTCAATATTAAGTATTAAGAAGCTTACCTTAAGATTTGAGTAACCTGATAACATAGATGTTATACTGACAATAATGTATATAACGTAAACTTAAATAGACAGCTAGATTGGTGTTAAAGAACTGTTTTATTTCTGTTGGTTGATCAATGATATAAAACATGTTCTCCATTACAAACAGTTACAAAATAAAAAGAAGGTGGTGGACCAAATGTTAATTTGGGTATTGTTGGATTGTCTGGATAGTGGTTCTCAAAGTATGGAAGAAATTGTATAACCACAATTTGTCCCTCTTCTTTTATTTCACAATAATTAGTGAGTATAATATAGTTATTGAATACACAACATCTATTCATATGTAAAATAATTGTATCCCTTGTGTTCATTTCCTAACTTATCTAAATGTTGCAGGAAAAAAATAGGGAGTAAGTATTGTCTTCACTACCAAATTTACAAGTGCGGTTGAGAAAAAAGAGTTAGGAATTGTTACATGTCTCCTAATCAAAAACACCTATAATTCTCGTCCGAGTTATTTATTTTAAAACTCGACTAATAAAGATACTCTTAAAATATTATTTTGGGTAAAACAATCTCTATTAAGTGCGGCTCAATTTCAAAGTCCGAATTTATATAAAAACTATGAACGATTTTACCGTTCAACCACAACCTTTTGTTAAATTGTGAGGAAAAAAAATGTAGGAGGTTGTCAACTAGTAGTTTCAATGCCTTAAACGCTTAATTTGTACAAATAATATATTCAAAGCCCAGTATTAAAAATAATACAAATTCAGAACCACAAGCTAAATTTTTTTTTTTTACTTTGCCTATGTCAAAATTGCATCATGGTGAATTGGTAGATCAAATGATTTAAGTAAGTGAGTGCAAAATATGACAACACATAAAGTAAATAGTTTTTTTATTTGACAGTCTGATACAAAGTTGATACTATCAATAGATATATTTTCAAAGTACGTATTAAATTAAATCACAAACTTGACCGGATGGATAATAGAATTCCTTTGTGTATTCTCACAACTTATAAAAATGCAGCTCGATGCTCACGTAAGGTTTGAGAAAGAGCAGCATCCCAATGGGTTTGACGTAGACAGACAATCCTAATATAAGTATTAGTGATAATTATTTTTACACCTCGAAGTCATGACCTATATATAAAGCATAAAGAGACAATTATTAAAAAGATTTGATCACAATATGTGATGTGATGGGTTATGAGAATGTAGACATTTGAGGGTTTTTGCCTTGTCATAACCCATTCTATCTATCTTTTCCAAACATAACAATACTTTTTTATACAATAATTTGTTCTCTTTTCCTCTAGATCTTTTTCGTCGACACGCACTACTACAAAATTATGTAATAAAGACCTCTAATTTTGTCATGGTTGAAATAGATGGGCCCATGTGGCCTACTTTATAGTCAATCCAACAGCTGTACCTGAGCCCAAATGAGGGCCCATAATATCCTCACGTGAGAAAATCCAAAATGGGGATTGGAGAATAAGGGTTACACGAATTCAGTCCAACAAATTTCAGGTGGCCCATTGGAACATTCAGATGTAATATATGATTGCCATAATAAAATTTGTTTTGAGGGGGCAATAGACAATATATCTACTGTAATTTCACAAGTAGAGCCTAGAAAAAATACTGTGTGAACCGTCTTATGCTTATGTTGAGAAATAGTAGAGAGGTTGTCATTAATAAACGTTCGATTTGAGTAAAATATAACACAAATAATGTATGTACAGTAAATGTAGTAACGAAAAAACCATATATAAGTAGTGAATAGTTAAACAGTATGGACTCAGAGTTCGATCTGGTTCTTTTGCTCATTTTTCTTCTATTATGATAAATGAAAAGTAATCTTTCACACTCTGCTAGAAAAAAAATACGGAAAACGTGAATTACTAGGTTCTAGATTAACTTTTTAATATATTAAATAAATTTCATGAGACAAATACATATTTGTACCATACCTACTCGAGTTGACTGAACCCGTACCCTCAACTTTGTACCGAAAGTGACTATTACTCTTTTTATAGTAATTTATACTAAGGTATTTGAATAACTACAAAGTTTATAAGAATTTTTCTTTTTTTAAAAAAAAAATAACTTGTGATCTAAAACAAGTCTGCTAGCTATAAATCAGAAGTAACAAGACTAATAAAATGTAGTATGATGTTTGTGGAAACGACTGATTGAAGAGTCCCCACAGTCCATTCCCAGAAAAACTCAAAGTGCATTACAACCACACTTGATGATTTGATGATAAGAGATCACATACTCTGTTAATGGTGTAGACCACAATAGAATGTTCAAGACCATCCACAATTTTGTCACTTCCATAATTTGGAATACTCAACTTGTCTTTTCGTTTGCCCACATAATTTACTGTTGGATAGCTGATCATATGCCAGGGTGAACATTCTTTTAATATATTGTTTGCATGTGCTACTCCATGTATACCAAGCGATAAAACCATCGTCCTTTAAATTACAATTGAAACTGAACTTGAGAGGCAGATTTTGTGTAACAAGTAAAAGTCAAAACAGTATCTTTTTTTTTAATAAATATCATAAAATATTCTTAACGAAATTAAATTTATCGTTTCTAAACCATAGAGAGTCATGAAAGTAGCATTAGTCCACAAATAAGTCCTATTAGTATTGCGTGCCAAAAAGATGATATAACCATAAGAAGAAAATTAAATATGGTATGTACAACAACATACCCAATCTATTACCATAAAGTGGGTTTGGAGAGGGTAGAATATACGTGACAATTAGTCTTAGGCATTTCTACTCATATTTGGCATTATACTTTCCAAAGGTTTACGACCGATTGGCTTAAAGACAGAAACTTTCTGCTTATCAGCCAGGTATGGAACCACGACCTTAAGAAGGATTAGGAATTGCTCGTACTTTATAGGCGAAAATTCATAAAGGTCTTAATTATCCAAGCAAAATAGCACAATTTTCAGTTGTATATGCGTTTTTCTTATACAACTGGAAGTTGTATTTTGTATGTTTCCTCCAGTTGTATATGCGCTTTATATACAACTTCAACAAAATACAAGTGAGTCATAGATACGTCTCATAATACAACTGGTTAACATACATTACAATAACAAATGCATCATACAACCTTTTAATATATATAAATAATATGATATACAACTTCAACTCAATACAATTAATACTTATGTTATATTTTCTATAAAATATTATTTTATAAAACGTATAAAGGCTTATATTTACTACTTTATGCTATTTTTCCTATTAAATAATAAATAGCTACCCATAAATTGGATTCCGAAGATGTTCCAGAAACTTTTTAATTAGTCTGGGCTCAGGAAAATTTGTATAAATTCTAGCCCGGAGCATTATAAAGGCCCAACTAATGAATGCTATGTTTCAGGCAACATGTTGCACATAGATAAGGTTCCCCAATGGCATGACAATATATTATATACGGATGATATTGACAAAGTATAGCCACTATATCCAAATTTGGCATCAAATGGCCAATATTAAATTGTTTTAGCTAATTTTAATTATCTCTTTCCTACTTTTTATGGTTTATTCAAAGTAACCTTGCCTTTTTCCTTTCATTTTCTCCTTCTCTTCATTAACCTGGTTTTTTCTCTCAACTTTTTTACCCATTTTCTCCATTAAGCGATTCTATTGACTTCTCTCCCAAGTTTGAGTTTTTGGGTTGTATTTCTCTTCTCTTTTCGAAAATCTTATTAGGGTTTTCAATAAATATTTTTGTGTGTAAACATTTGTGTTGTGTTGATGTTGTTTTTTAGATATTAACTTATGGGTAAAGAGAAGTTATTGACAAAAGTTGATAATAGTGACTCAACCATAATTAGGGTTTTGAAGACCTTAACTACAATTGTTGTAAATTTCTACAATTGTGAATTGTGTAAAGAAAAAATGAAATATATATTTAAGAAGAGTAGGATAAAAGAATGACCTTGCATAGGGGAAACATAATTTGTCGGTTACTTAATGCCATTTATTTTTGGTTACTTTTAGGCTATTCTTTTGCTATTTCTATCTCAAATTGGTACATATTTTGGTAAATGTCAAAGGCCCAAATTAGTTATGTTTGGTAAATGTCGAAGGCCCAAATTTAGGAATGAGCTTTTACCACTACTTTTGAGCCCAGATTATGTTAAAGCAATCAAAAGGCTAGTCTGTAAAAGGAGTTTTTGACAGCATTGTTCAAGTCCAACCCTCTTCGAAACTCAAATCAAACATTGTTGGTACATGTAAAAATTTCACGAGGTATTTTATTTTAGTTGTCCCATTTAAGTAATACTCACTTTATGTTATTTTTTCATTAATACACAATATTAGATAATTTTTAGGTGAGACAATATACTTTTTTTTGCTTCAGTGCATAATTATAAGTCAATTTTAATGTGTGTTTCAGTCATCTATGACTAAGTGCATACATATATAAAAAGATTAAAATGGTATCAAATGAGTTTGTTAAATTTATTGTTATATTGACAAGTTGATGATTTTGAAGTTTGTTCTTTATGATATGTGGATCTTTTGTTTTAAATTTGAGCTTATCTAGAGTAGATTTGACTATTTAAATTTGAAAAATAAATTTAATTTTTAATTAAAAAAAATCAGATTTTTAAATTTTAAACCTATTTGTACATGTGATTCAGTCATGTATTAAGATTTAAATGAGTTTGTTTGATTATGTGTTTTTAATAAATTGATGATTTTGTTTTGTTCTTTTTGATAGACGGAAATTATGTTTCAACTCTAATTTTTTTTTGAGCATATCTGAGTATCAAATGTGTTTTGAATTGTTGAAATTTGAAGAATAAATTATTATTTTTCATCAAGATGCGTATGTCTGAAATTTCAATTCATTTTTACATGTATTTTAGTGATGTATGATTAAGGTGTAAATATACATGAAAAGATTCAGACATAAATTTCAATCAATTTTACATGCATTTGAATTATACTTTTGCTAAACATCAAGGGAAAATGTCTGCTATTTAACCTTCAGTAGGTAATATTACCTTCAGTAGGTAATATTTTTCAGACACAAGTGTTTGAAGTTACCAAGTTTGGGACACGGACTCTATAAAAAAGAAATTATGGATCGAATATTAATTAAATGATAATATTAAAAGCGGATATTTGTACACTTCTCACCGTGTGTTCAGCGGCCAAAAATTACGCAAACATGTCTAATTTAGATTCTATTACACCTCCTCCTATTTAGGAAAAATCTTTTTAACAAAATGTCCAACAAGCATGTTGTATACCTTGGTCAAATGTTGTATACATTAATAAGTTATGCAACAAATGTGAATAGCTTATAATAAATTGTATATCAAAAAGAACCAAAATATCAAGAGGAGTTTATATCTAAAATATAGGACTATTTATAATAGATTTTAAATTGATCGGGATTAAAAGAATACAACATTTGTATAATTCTAACTCAAAATTTCACGTAGATTTCATATAAAATTGATATGTACAAAAAAAATTTTATATTAACAATCTAGTGTGTAAATATTATACAAAATAATGTGTATGATTGTATATACATCTTTGACACATAGTTATACATCATATATACATTTTTATATGTCGTTTTTATACAATGTTGTTGCATTAAATATACATACATGATTTTTGTTGTAATTTTTTTAGGGTGGTATATCTGGGTAAAAAGCCTGATTATTAATTCACTTATTTGTTAGCCTAACTCATTTCAACTCATCAAAGTTTGGGCTAATATCGAGCCTAAATTGATTTGTGAGTAAGTTTGTCAAAATATTTTTAAAAAGATGTTTTTCTATTTGATATGTCAAAATTTATAAGAGAATAAATAAAAAAAGTTAATAAAAGTTGAATAGAGTGAGTTATGGCATTTTAACCCATTTCAGCCTCAGTAATTTTTTGAAAAATTTATAATCTGCTCATTTATTAACTCAACTAATCTTAACCTGATCCTACCCCCATTTTGCCACCTATAAAATAAAAAATTAATATTACTTAATGTAACCAACTTACACCTTATATTTATTTTAAATAACTGTTGTTTTGAAGTAATTATAAACCTTAGCTAGACCTTTAATTTCATAGCAAAATCCCAATTCATTACTTTGCTTCGGCTGCTTCTGAAACAATCAATATTTTCAGCACTTCCCTTATCTTCTTCTTTGCTTCCCACTTTGACGCAAAAAGTCACCAATAAAAACCTTACTGCAAAAGACAACTATAATGGATCTGGAATAAGTGTCTGCAAAACAGAGCATAGGGTGGTTCCCGGGGTGATTCTTCGATGCTTAAGTTAGTAAAAAGTTTTGGGAGAGAATATCAACTGTATTTGAGAATATTATATTGGGCGTGCCTTTGCCTTTATGCTTTTTGGCTTTTATATCTGTTTTTTTTGTAACAGTGGCATTGTGAATGGGGTGTAACCTCCGCTGTGGTTATTTCCACTCTCTTTGTCATTGTCGTTGTCCCATTAGTGGGTGTTATAATTAGGGTAACTCCTGTAACGGTTGTTACCATATTAATGATAATTATTTTACTTTCTACATAAATGGTAATTATTTTACCGTTATTCGACACTAGTCCCCCCCTCCAGGAGTCGAGATTTGTATTCACGCCATCTGACTAGATCCGTAGAGTAGGGATGAGCTAGGTCTTTTTGAGGTTATTCCCCGAAATGACTCATATAGCCAACGGGTAGATGATCCGAGGTAAACTATACACCTGCTAACTGGACCGTATAGCCCGAGGTTGATATGACCTTTGTTTTTAAGCGAGGAGTTTTTGTTTTTTCTTTTATAAATCCTGGATGAGCCGAAGTCAGCGTGTTACTTCGGGTAGTTTTTTGAGGAAATGGTATGAGTGGGAATTTTTTTCCCTATCTAGGTTTCCCGCCTGTTCATTTCCATCATTTCAAATTATTCCCTCTTTTTCTTTCCACGTGTCATAATCTCTTGATAGACGTGTCGTTTCTGGTACTCTTTACCTGGAGGATACACGACATTTACTGTACCGTCGTTTTATTTTCCCCCTCATTAATCACTTTTCCCCATTTACTAATCCTTGGGATTCTAAATTATCATTTCATATACCACTTCTCCTCCTTATTTGCAGTCTTTCTTACTTTGTTTATACTGTGCATGCTTTTGCTTTCATCATTTTCAGAATCTTTCTCCATTTGTTCAAATCTTTCTACTTATTAAAAAATTAGTAAGTATGTCTTCTTCTTTTTCTTCTCCTTCTTCTAGTACGTACGAGACAGAGGTTTATTGCGTAGGTAGCGAAAGCCCTGACCTCCAATCTCTGACCCATGCCCCCATACTTTCGAGGGCCCTGATTTGTTAAAGGTCACAAGTAGTCTTTCTGTAGACTTATTGCTACCTTTTCTTAGGGGGTACATTTCCCCCTAGTTTTGAATTTACCATACCTCATCCCTGTGATAGGGCTTGCTTACCCCCTGTGGGGTATTGCTCCATGTACTATGAGTATATAGTGTCTGGGTTACGTTTTTTCCTTTTTCCTTTATTGACTCGCTTATTAGCAACTTTTAATTTGACCCTTGCGCAATTGGCAGCAAAAAACATGCGCACCATTGTAGGTTTTACACTTGCTTGCTCCAAAGTTAGGGCAGAGCCTTCTGTAGACTTGTTCAAAAATTTCTTCACAATAAAAGGTTAAAGGCCTCTAAAG
>JBDJHY010000102.1:19464102-19474793 GCA_039654485.1 Withania somnifera | reverse complement strand
GCCATACAAGAGCAATTTTTAGAGCAGATATTCTTGCATTCTTCTAGTGTCATATTCACATTGGACCAGGAATTACGTGTGTCTGGCAATTTGATATGCGAATACTTCAAAAATATGTCTCCATTAAGGCAATTTAGTTCAGTTCTCCGAACACAGCCACCTGACCAATCTTTCTTTTTCCAAGCATCAGTGTTGTTGGGCACAAATTTGTCTAAGCATCCACATACTGGAGAATCTTGACTGTTGCAGCTACCACATGCGCACACAACTTATACATATCACAGTTATCAGGGGGTATTAAGAGGAAAGGGACCCAACCCTTGTTTTCTTCAGCCCAAGTCCAAACCTCTAGGACTCCATTGTGACTTAATGTCAACCTCATGAGAACTGAAGATGTGAGCTTAATCCAAAATACACCTGTCTTACTTGAATATACTCCATATGTGTAGGAAGGACCTTCTCTTGAGTTTTGTGTCCCACTGAAAGTGCGACCATTCCACCGTCCTGAGCGATATTCTACATCTGAGCCCTTCTTCAGGATATTCTGCGGGTAACCATAAGGATCACAGTGGTATGTATTATCACCCGGAGCTGGATCCTCCTCATTCTTCCATGATGACAAGTGCACCTCTCTTGCAGTTACAAAGTTCCTACGAAGTTTCATGCCTGCTAATAATGTATCAGTTGGGTGATCAAAACTCTGCCATAAGTAATTCCCGGGGCTATCATCACCTGCTTCTTTGACAACAAGATTTCCTGAATCGAGCAACAGTGCGATAGGATTCTACACTGATCTTGATGTATTAGTTGACCATACAACATTGTTAGTACCCTTGAGAAGGACAAGAAGTCCTGGCTTGATTACTTTCAAGATGCCTGATTCACTGCTGAAAGGAGCTTCTCTGTTAGCAACCCCAACAACTATCGTAACAGATATGTTCTTATACCCCATACGCACGTAGCGATTTTTCGAATTACCTGGACTGAAGAACCCATTTCAAATATTCCACCAGGTGAAGTAATATTTGCATCACTATCTTTCAGGAAATGGGTTGTAGTTATGGTATCTGTTGCACCAAAACAAATATGGATACTATACAAACACAGGAGCAATGATAAGTACAAAGTTTCCTTTAGTGATAATGCTATCATTTTGAGATAAAAAATTTCACTGTGTCAATGCAGCATGTGATGACATTTGATTTATTTGCAAACATTGTATTTATAAGAAGAAACTGAACAAACGTCAAAGGACTTATACGAAGCCAGAAGCCACCACTAGAGCTTTTTAAACATATGATTATTACTATATTAGTCAAAAGGTCTAAGATTATGGAAGCTATAGCTTTTTATAGAGGGTGCTTCCACTTCTTGCTACTTTGACGTTTTACCCTTTTCTTTTTAGTCGAAGAAATTCACCTTATTATAATTAAAATAATTTAATTTAAAACTATTTTTTATTCTTAATAAAATAATTTATAATTATATAAATATCTTAAAATTATTTTAAATCACAAAATTTTAATAATTTTTTTAAATACATATCAAATTAAATGATGTGACATAAAATAAAAGGGAAGAAATATAATGATCCCAGTTTCAACTGTGACCAATATAGAGGTTCAACGTTGACGGGCAGAGGAGTTGCGCGAGGCCAATAACTCTACACCAGTCTACCCCAAATCAACCAATGGAATCACTTTACCTTTGGAAGTACATCTTTCGCTATGCTAGAGATAAATAATTTAAATTTGATCTTAATTTTAGTATATAATTTTTAATTGTTTTAAAATAAAATTTATGTATTTAAAATTACGTTATAATTAATAATTTAAAATTTTTTAAAAATATAAAAAAAAAATTATGATTAAAAATAAAATTATTTGAATTTTTAAAATTCAAAGTGTGACAACTAAAAATAAAGAAAGAGTATTTTTTTTTCCAAGGTTATTAGATGTCATTAACTCCAACTCTATGGATAGGTCTGGCTTCATTTAATAATTTGTCCATTATTAACTTAACATACCTCTTGAGAAATGATAAATAATATAGCCTTTAAATATTATTAATTTAATAATTTAAAAAATATATTGAAAAATAAATAATATTTAATAATAAAAATAGAATTGACATAAATTAATATATTAAATTAAATAAATATGATTGAACATTTAATGAACAAATAAAGGTGAACACAAAACTAAAATATTTGAACAACAATAATTGATTAGAGACATTCGGTAGGACCAAACACCTAACATTAATTAACAAAAGAAAACAAATCTTTTAAAATAATCTTATTCACATCTCTAGGACAAGTATTATGGATATGTTTAGCCAACATTTTTATAAAAAGATAACCCAGTAATTTATTTTCTACAAAAGTAAATATGTCTGGGTACATAAACAAAATTGTGATTTTTAATTTTAAAAAAACGTTTCCCTTCCCCTTTACTTAATGTGAAACTTAGCAAACTTTTTGACGGTGCATTTTTTTAATGTGAATTTATACAATCAATATTTAAACTTTATATAATCTAACACCATAGTTTACTCTAACCAATGAATAATTTTTAAATATTCAAATAAAAATCATATATTCCTTTTAATGAATATTTTATTAGGCCACTTGACCTTCCTAGCATACCTATCCTCAATTACTGCTCAAGGATTTTGGCTCTTGCGAAATTTTGAGGAAAGAATAAAATCTTAAATTAATGGGCGACGTGATTTGTGACCAAATTCTTATTGGTTCTTAAAATTCGGTCAGAATTTTTTAGAAATTTAAATTGATGGATAGAACTCACTTTGTTATAAATCCTATGTGTTGTATTCACATGAACACTAATCAGAAAAATACAGCTATTATTATGTGTCATGATCAAGACATCCACATGCTGTAATTAATTAATCCATATATGCCTCCAAAGTATAATACTTTCATATGTTCAGAAAAGCAGAGTCATTATGACTGCTTTTACTTCGTGTTCATATTATTAAAATAACTTCGAATTTCGAAAATATTATATTAAACTACATAAAACTCCATACAGCTGTGTCCTATGGTCAGGCCATAACTGCATAGATCCATATGCAAACAACTCAAGTGTTTGCCACTATGCTGTATTTGATATATGTATGAACTGATAGGACTCTGAATGAGGAAGAGTTGCTTAGTCCTGTGACACATAGAAGAAACATTAGTTAGATTTAGTAGCATGAATGCATTACAAAGGAGACATTTTTACCTTTTATTGCTATTGTACTTTAATCTGATCCATCACACTGCTGGTGCTACAGATAGTGAAATAACGACAACTCAGTTTCTCAAAGATGGTGACTATATTGCTTCACGTGGTGGAAGCTTCGAAATGGGGTTCTTCAGTCCAGGTAATTCTAAAAATCGCTACGTGGGTATGTGGTACAAGAACATATCTGTTAGGACTGTGGTGTGGGTGGCCAACAGAGTAGCTCCTTTGACCAGTAGATCAGGTATCTTGAAAGTCATGGAGCCAGGAATTCTTGTCCTTCTTAATGGCAGTAACAATGTTGTATGGTCAACCAATACCTCTAGATCTGTGCAGAATCCCATTGCACAGTTGCTGGATTCTGGAAATTTTGTTGTGAAAGAGGCTGGTGATGATAACCCCGGGAATTTCCTCTGGCAGAGGTTTGATCATCCAACTGATACACTTTTACCAGGTATGAAGCTTGGTTGGAACTTTGTAACTGGCCGAGAGGTGTACTTGTCATCGTGGAAGAACGAGGAGGATCCAGCTCCTGGTGATTTTACATATCACTGTGAACAGTGTGATTATCCACAGAACATCCTGAAAAAGGGTTCAGATATTGTGTACCGATCTGGACCATGGAATGGCCTTCGTTTTAGTGGAGCAACAAGCTCAAGAGACAGTCCTTTCTATACATTTGGGATATACTCAAGTAAGACAGAGGTGTATTTTGGATATAAGCTCACGTCTTCAGTTATCACAAGGTTGACACTAGATCAGAATGTATTAAAGCGCTGGACTTGGGTTGACCGTGTACAGAATTGGATCCCTTACCTCTCAATACCTACAGATAACTGTGATACTTACAAACTGTGTGGCGCATATGGAAGCTGCAATAGTCAAAATTCTCCTGTATGTGGATGCTTAGACAAATTTGTGCACAAGAACGGTGAAGCTTGGAAGAAGGCAGACTGGTAAGGTGGCTGTGTTCGGAGGACTAAACTAAACTGCCTCAAGGGAGATGTATTTTTAAAGTATTCCCACATCAAATTGCCAGATACACAGAATTCCTGGTACAATGTGACTATGACACTAAAAGAATGTAAGGATATCTGCTCTAGAAATTGCTCTTGTATGGCTTACTCAAATATTGACATACGCAACGGAGGAAGTGGATGCTTCTTGTGGTTCCATGATCTGCTTGACATCCGACAGCTATCTAATCAAGGAAAAGATATCTATATAAGAATAGCAGCCTCCGAATTTGGTAAGTTTGTGCACAGTTAACAACGCTTTGTGAATGGTTACTTGAAAATAAAAATCGAAATGTATGGTTGCTGACATAAAGCAGACATTAACTTAAATTTCAACCGTGCTTATGCTTGTAAGTATCTATTACTAGAGCTAAATTTCAAACTAAAACTTCTGGAGAATTAAACGCTACTACTTTAGAGTGAGGTATTGAATTTAAAAGTAAAGTCTATAAGCATAATCATTAGTTACGACCTAGAAACTTTCTTGTAACTAATTGACAGATAGTTCTCTCTAGAACAATCTGGTGATATATTGCATGAGTAAGTTAAACATTGAAGACGAAACTAGAGAGGAGTTTGGTTGGAAAAACTCATTAAGAACTAAAAATTGACTTGCGGTACCTCAAGTGTTTGCAGCACCTCTACTAAATAATCAACAAATTTAAAATGTACTACAGTTTCAATGTCTAGCAGAGTCGTTATACGTCTATATCATCTATCAACTCCTCCCAAGTGACAAACACGTACCAAGACAGTCAAATTTACTGATTACTTTGTTGAAATGGTCCTTGCAGATAGTCTGGAGAAATCAGATGGAAAGAAAGGAAGAGCACTATACTGGAGTCTCCCATTATCAGTTGGTTTAGTTCTGGTAATCCTTATTTTGCTGATATTCCACCGAAGAAGGAAGAGGGCGTTAAAGCTTAGAAAGAAAGGTAAGCTGGAAAGATCACTTTTTCCCCAAACTTTGAGCAAAACAGAGAAGTGAGATTCAACTAAAAATAAAGACTGTCTTTGCTGTTTAAACACAATTCACTCAATTTTCTTATAGCAGGAAAATGGGAATGCGGTGGCATTTTCAAGATGGATTACAACAGCGGTAGTTGCACCGAAGAATTTGAGATACCGCTGTTTGACTTATCTACCATAACTAAGGCTACCAATAACTTTTCAGTTGCTTTCGCTTTACTTATGCTCTTGGTAATGAAATCGTTTGTTGCAAAAAAAAGAAAAAAAAAAGTGATTGATATGTAGCATAAATCTCACTCCAAAATAGAGCTAGGAATCTAAAGAATGTGGCATTAAAGACTTGCAGAACCTCTATAATTCAGTCAATAGCATAATCAACCCCCAACATAGATTCATGAAATTTATTACTTCATTTATCTTTGTTGGAATGGGTACTTGCAGATGATAGTCTAAAGAAATCAAATGGAAAGACAGCAAAGGCTCTTATCTGGATTCTGGCATCATCAGTTGGTGTAAATCTGGTAATCCTTAGCCTGCTGGTCTACCATAGAAGAAGGAAAAGGGCTTTAGAGCTCAAAACGAAAGTTAAGCTGGATAAGTCCCTTTTTGTCCTGACATCTAAGCAAAATAGAGGAATAGAAATTTAAATAATAGTGAAAAGAACATTCCATAATTTACTTCATTCTTTCAGCAGGAAGGTTGGGACACAGTGGCAACTACAAGATGGATTTCAACCGTGGTAATTGCGCTGAAGAATTTGAAATACCAATGTTTGACTTATCTACTATAGCAAAAGCTACCAATAACTTTTCAATAGACAGAAAGATTGGATGGGGGGCTTTGGATCTGTTTACAAGGTATCAACACTTTACGGTTGGGACACTGCTTTATATAAGAAATACACTATTTTATGCCCAAAACATAACCATACAAAGAATAGATGACAGACAAAAGCTTCCTGGTTCTTCAGAGTTAAGCTTCATCTTTAGATTCTGTGTAGGAGTTGTATGATAAAAGGCGTAACGAAATAAAGCTTTGCTTCGTGAAACTAAATGAGAGATATACAATATCTTAGGGAAGAAGGTGGGAATAGAAGGAATGTCCTTCTGGTGCATGAACTTGTGGTACAATAGCTTGACTTTTCATCTTTTAATTGGATGCATAACTGAAGCTGTGTACTTTCTGTATTATTGATCAGTATTTAAATTATCAAATTGTGGTGATTTTGATTTTCAGGGAATGCTTGAAGGACAGGAAATAGCTGTCTAGCTCCTGTCGAACTTCCACACAAGGAGAAAATGAGTTCAAGAATGAAGTTTTATATATTGCCAAACTTCAGCATAGAAATCTGGTGAAGATTCTTGGCTGCTGCATTGAAGGGGAAGAAAAAAATGTTCATCTATGAGTACTTGCCAAATGGGAGCTTTGATTCATTTACATTTGGTACTACTTTCCATCCAATATTGGTGCATATAAAATATAATTACATTTCAGCAAACTGACACTTATAGTACTACTGATCTTCTTCCAATTGTTGAAGCCCCATAAATCAGAAAGCGTTATTTGGTAGCATAAGCTTGTAATATTAATTTTTCAAAAAGGAAAGGGATTGAGTTTGTTTTAGATTCTATTACTACTTTCTCCTATATTGCATTTAGTCAGTTAGTGACCTCACAAAAATTTGGCAGATGATACACAAAGGAAGGTACTAGACTGGTCTAAGCGATTTCACATTATCAATATTATAGCTCGGGGACTTATGTATCTGCATCAAGATTCTGAATTGAGAATAATTCATAGAGACCCAAAGCTAACAACATTCTGCTAGACAAGGACATGAATCCAAAGATATCAGACTTCGGCTTGGCAAAAATATGTGAAGAGGATGAAGTTGGAGCCAAGACAAACCGAGTAGTTGGAACATAGTAAGAATCTCTATACTCAGAAATATTTTGAACCTAAGAAGAATCTTGGGATATTTAAGGTATGTTTTCCAGCATTAGCAACTCTGATTTTTGTGTACGTTTTTATGCAGTGGATACCTCTCACCAGAATATGCATTACACGGGCTATACTCAGAAAAATCGGATGTATTTAGTTTTGGTATCTTAGTACTAGAAATTGTGGGTGGGAAAAGCAACAGAAGATTTTCTCACCCAGACCATCACCTTAACTTACTTGGACACGTAAAATTTTTCATTTTCTACTCCACCGTGTTTATCTACAAATATGTTACAAAGCTAAACTAGCTAGTCATTCTAATAAGCTTGTAAAATGTACAGGCATGGGAAATCTATAAAGAAGGTAGGTCGATAGACTTGCTTGATAAACGCCTAAGTGATTCTTGTTCAAGCTCTGAGGTGGTACGATCAATCTGTGTTGGTCTATTATTTGTTCAGCAATGTCCTGAAGATTGTCTCAGTATGTCTTCTGTGGTTGTCATGTTAAACAATGAAGGTGTATTGCCAGAGACTAAACACCCAGGTTTTTATATAGAAAGAAATGCAAAGGAAGAGGAACTCCATAGGCAAAATGCAAATGTTACTGTGAGTAAACCCCCATCACAATATTAGATGCCAGATAATAGACAATGTTTCACTTGTTAATTTGTACAAGTATCTATTGCTAGCTATTCAAATTCTTACACTTAAATAATTTTTCCCTGTCAAACTAACATTTCGAGTTATCATTTCAATCCCTCATTTCTACTATTGCTAATGTGAAAAACTACTTCCCGTGTGTATGACTCACTTTCCTCTTTAATCAATCTCCAAAGAATGACATCATTTCCTTTATTTAATATTAATTTTACTTTAAAATTACTCTTTTCTCCTGATTTTTATTAAAGAAGTATGGTTAACATTATTCTATAAGTAATATAAGTATTTAAAGAAGAATCAAGTCTTTCAATTTGATTGAATTACTAATTATAATATTATCTTATTCGTGTACTACTTTTCTTAACATAGAAAATAAGTCCAATTCATGAACATTAGGGTGATTATTATGTTATTATAGGAACTTTCATCATTCAGATAATATTTTTTAAAACTTTCATCATTGAGTAATCTCAATTTTTTACCACTAAATAAGAAAAAAACATTCATATACTTTGTAGTGATCCAATCTCATTTGAAGTGAAAAATAAATTGATTTACAATATATGGGAAGTAAACAGCTCTAAAAAAAATCAAGAGACTTTTTTATTTCATCATTAAAATATTCTCAAAAACTTAACATTAACAACAAAAATCATGATTTTATATTCATCCCAGATGTAGTTTTATTAGTTGAATTTCTTTTACTTAAAAGGCTATTCATATTCCAAAACATAATACTCAATCATTGAAAATAAAATATTCTTTCCTTTTTAATAAAATAGTGTACTTTTTAAATTTAAAATGTTAAAGAATAATTAACTTATCACTAACAAAATATGGGATCTTCATAATTGTGAGATCTAAGGCCTATGCATTAGCTTACTTACATTTTAAAGGGGGCACTGTTCAGCAAATTGAATAGACATGACTTGTTGCATGCCAACAATGATGGATCCATGCAACTTGTCATAACTGACACATTTGTTTTTTTTTTTTTATAAGGGTTGATCTTAAACTCATAGCAATCCCTTATTTTTTGGTGTCATTTGAGGTGCATCAACGGATCCGTAGTTCCCCCTTAATCCTATAATCAGCAACAATTCTTGTTGCTACAAGAGGTGGACCCGGTGATCGTTAAACTAAGCCTCATGGACACATTTGTCCTTTTCTAACATCATATTTAGAAGGTACTATTTCTCTTCTTTGATAAATTTTTTATATCACATGTTTAAGAAATCAACTAAATAATATTTTAATATTTTTTTACTTATTTTTTATTTAAAAGTAATTTGAAAAATAAAGATATCATTAATGAAAAATATAATGGAAGAATAAAAACAAAAAATATTTTTAATATTTTAACTTTGAACAGTTAAGTTCTTTTAAATAAAAAAAATCTCAATATTCATAATCTACTAGTGAAGTTTCAAAATTTTAGACAACACTAGCAATGGTATAATTCCAGAGTATTTATTCAAATCTAGAAAATTGATGAAGCATAAAATGTCTCATCACTTTTTCCTTTTTTTTTTTCTTTCCTAATCAAGACATAATTTATGTGGTTCTTGTACCCTTGTCGACTAAAAGAACAACAACAAAGAATCTAAATGAGACTGCAGTTATAATTATATATTCCAAAATTAAATAGGAGTATCAACTGCATTAAAGGGATGCAAGTTGCAAAACATTGAATTTATCAATAAGCCCCCATCTTTTGATATAGTCATTATTCTATGAAAAATGTGTGCCAAATTAATTCGAAAATCATGATTATATTTTAAAAAAATGGTAAATGGATGAAAATTGTTTTTACCTTCCAAATTTATTTTAAAAATTAAACTCCACCCTCAATTTTAAAGAATAATCAAAATTAAACTCCCCCCTCAATTTTAAAGAATAATCAAAATTTTCCTTTATATATGTAATGTCTATTTTACTCTTATTTATCAAACATATTTATATAGTACATCTTTATATTATATAATATAGGTATTTATAACTTCTTATTTAAATTTATTGACATTATAAGTAGAATAATACTTTTATAAATTTGTCACAAAATTTAATGTTATTCTTATGATAATTATTTCAATATTATATGCATTAAGTGTGTGTGTGAACATGAATATATATATATTTGTCTTTCCTCACTCTCTTACTCCATGCTTTCATACTAATTGACCCTTCTTGATTTGACACGGCCTTTAATAAAAATATAATTAGAGGTATATTTTACTAAACTAATCTTACTAATAATACTTTAAAACTCTAAATTTGACTCATATTACTACTCTATGCAGTTATCTAATACTAAGCATAGAAATAAAAAAAATATTAAAATATTTATTTTAATTTCATAAATTAGAAAAATAAATTAAAATAATTATTTTTAATATGAGGGTTAAATAATATGAAATAATAAGGGGTGTTATCTCTTAGAAATTTAATTGAACTTTTTGTTGTTCATTAAAATATTTTACAAACAAAATCATATTTTCATAAATAATTATTAAATTATATTTATAATAATTAAAAGATTTAATTGTGGGCAAAAATATTCAGGTGAGAGTCGTTAAAATGATTATCAAGAATCCAATTGCTTCCAGAGAAACACATCCCTAAAAGGACTTGTTATTAAGGGTTTGCTATTTTCTATAAGAAAAGTTTTGTGTATTTTATTATTAACATGCTTTAGGCAGGCTATTTACTTTTAATTTTGTTAGAATCCTCTTTTACAATGTAGATCATGAAGTTAGTCCCATATTGAAAAGATTGTGGTGGGTTCAAAGTTTAACTCTGATTTATTCTTTTAACAATCAAAGTATTGACTATGTTGTATTAAAATTATGACTTCAAAG